>JAGFMF010011876.1:525726-570735 GCA_019455555.1 Galemys pyrenaicus
GTGATGGTGCACTGGTGAGATGGTGATGGGGAATACATGGGGATTACAATTAATGGCAAGTATATGTAAATTTTAAAATATTTTAATAAAAAAAAAACTGCCCTTGCTTTTTAGTCTTAAACTAGTTAAAACAGATGTAAGTAAGAGACCTGTGGGGAGGTTAACAATAGCAACTTTCATTTTAATTTTAATTTTGCTCTTTTCCCCTCAAATTTGTCTAATTCTTTCTAACCCTTTTCTATGGGTCTCTACTAAAAAGTCCTTTAAACATGTGACAAGCCTTTAAGCCTTACTTTGGGTTAATCCTAATTGACTAAACTTTTACCCTCAAAAAACTAACTTTAAATGCTTAACTTAATAACTATGTTCTTTATCCTTTCTGTATTGTACCCTAATTGCATTAAAGTTCCTTTCCATTAAAGGTTTTATATATTTGTCTTAATACAGCAAATAGCAAAAACCATTCAAAAAGAGCAAGAGCAAGTTTAGGGGTTCTAAGATGCTCCTCTCCCTGCCCTATAACAGTTCCAATACTGGCGGATCCACCATTCTCTCAAGATGATTTCCCCACGCCTCTGTGCTCCTCTCCTCTCCTCTCTCCTCCTCTCCTCTCCTCTCCCCTCCTCTCCTCTCCTCTCCCCTCCTCTCCCCTCTTCCCCTCCTCTCCCCTCCCCTCCCATCCCCTCCCCTCCCCTCCTGTCCTGTCCCCTCCCCTCCCCTCTCCTCTTCTCTCCCCTCCCCTCCCCTCCCCTCCTGTCCTGTCCCCTCCCCTCATCTCACCTCCTCTTTTCCCTTCTCTCCCTTCTCTTCCCCTCTCCTCCCCTTCCCTCCCCTGTCCTTCCCTCCCCTTCCCTCCCCTCCCCTCTCTTCTCTTCCTGCCTTTTCCCCTCCTTTCCTCTGTGTCATGATCCAAGATGTCCTGAGAAAGGACCTTCAGGGTCAGACATTCCAGCCTATATGGAACCTCTCTGAATGCAAAGCACTTGCTGAAATGGATCCACCTATCCAGGCTCTTTCTGCCTTGCCAGGGAGCAGTCACCTCGGGGTGGGACAGCAGTCAGTGAGATCAGGGCAGCTGGTCACAGCTGAGGCTGGGACAACCAGTCACAGTCCATCAATACAGGAGCCCTTGGGTGGGGCAAACTCTCTGCTGACCACAGATTGTCTAGTGTGGTTTCAAATGCTGTTATTGGAAATTTTTACTGAATATTTCTCATTTCCCTGACTTTGTAAGATTCATCTAGTAAGCAAACTTGAACTTTAAAAATATTACTCAAGATTTTATGATTCCTGGGATATCATTCAGAATTCCAACTGGATCAGACAGGAAAAGTAGGAGGTATGGATAGCTGATGTGCAGTGTCAACAAGGAAACTCCCTAAACATCTTTTTAAAACACATTTCTGCTTGGCTATTTGCCTTCACTTTAATGTGGTGGCACCATGAGAGGGAGCTCCCTGGCAGTGGGTTCCCATGGGCTCAGGCATCATAGTGGTAGCTGTGGAAGCTGGCAGGCTCCAGACGATGAAGTCTCCTCTCCCCAGGACCTACCAGATCAGCTGCTGAGGGGACTTCTGCACTATTCTGAAATGTGGGCCCCAGGCCAGTCCTCAGTCATCTGGACCCTCCTCTGCTGACAGACAGACAGAGGTCCTGGGTCACTCGGCTCACAAACACAGGCTACTAATCCACTCTTGGAACTGTCAGGAAAAGTCCATTTCAGTTTGATCTTTTGCACAAATGGATTAGAAGTTACAGAACTTCACATCTGGGTGTTAGTCCAGCTTCTGTTAGAAAACATCCGTATTTATGGAGAAGCATGCATGAGAAAGGAGCAAAAGTTCAAAAACCTTCATTGAAAACACTTGATCAGGACTGAATATTCACACCCAAAGCCAACATGTGAATTCCAAACACCATCCAACATCAAACAGGACTCCCTGTGGATCTGAAACCGAATGCCAGAAGCTACTATGAAGCCAAGCTGAAGCCAATGCTTTGACAGGACACTCTGCAGCCTGTGCTTGACCAAGGGTAGCTGACCTTGAGTCTCCATAAACTTGGGAGGTAACTGGGAGCAAAGCTGTGGGGCTGGAACACAGACCCTTGTCCCCGCAGGCCTCAGGGTGTGTCACTGTGCTGCCAGACCACAGGGAGTGCCCCCATTTTCCTAAGTCAAGAGTCAAACGAGGAGTTGCCTCTTCAGTGTGACAGTTACATGACAATAGACCAACACTCACAGTTAGTGGACCTAAATTTTTAAGAAGAATGTGTGTGGGTGGCCTTGTTTTTGCTGAGGAAACCATTGTTTATTCCTTTTTACCCCCTTACTCTGCAGAAAAAATGAGAGATTTTCTCCGAAGGTTTTGCAGGATTTCTGTACCCTGCACCTGACTTGGAAACATGTATGTAAAATATATGAGTATTTATGTTACATGTTAATGAGTAGTAAACTTATATTTTTAAATGAACATATATGTTAAAATACATGACTTATGTTATGAGCTAGAAAGTGATAATACTGTGAAAAAAGAAATGGAGCAGCTGAGTGATGATCAGGAGCCCTGGAGCTGGAGAGGAAGGAGATCTACCTATACACAGAGACTCAAAGCAGTGAAGTTAGACTATGGAGAGGTCTGGGGAAGAGAGTGAAAACAAGAAAAGTGAATAAGTGCAAAGGTCCTGGGGCAGGAGAGCTTGGTGTTGTGGCAAGGAGGCTCTGTGACTGGGGGTGGTAAGGAGAAAAGTGGAGAAGGTGAAATCAGTACAGTAATAGGCAGCAGCTGGCAATGGCTTCTTGTCCACTGCCAGGAATTGTATCTTCAGAAATAAGAGCTCTGGAGAGCCCTGAACAGAGGCTGGTGGGCATGATCTGACTTCCATTCTAATATGTACACTCTACCTGCTGTGTTGAGATGAGACGGTGAGGGCAGCAGGGAAGAAAGAGAGACCAGTTAAGAGGCTTTTGAAGTAACCCAGACATGGCTTGGACAAGATGGTCCTGATGCTGAAAGAAACAGGTTCTGCTTCTGTTGCTGTTTATCCTCCTTGTCCCCATGGTTCCTTTCCTCATCTTCCTCTTTTCTGGAAAGTCTGTGGAGTGATGCTGATTGCATCTCAGTCCTGGTGTTCCTGAAAAGCAGTTCTGAGGCCAGAAAAAGCTGCTTCAATAAATTGGCTTTTTTTCATTTAGAAAGTGGTGGGAAAGGGTTAACAACCACATTCTCACAGCTGGTGCGGCAAACCGAACAGAGGTCACAGCCATGGTGAGATTGGAAGTGCTTAACAGGTAATAGATGCCTCAAGCCCTGCAGGCTCTCTCCAGGCTCCTCTGGACACAAGGTCCTGACACCTGGGCTCTGAGGCTCTGTTCCTCCTGGCCCTAAAATAGAGGTGATGGCAGGTCATTCTCTGGGCCCTCCAGGATGGAAGCACCTCAGGGCACGTGGTGCCACAGTCTTTCATTGCTGATGAGGAGAGGCTCACAAATAGGTGCAGCCTTTGTGAGGCCCCAAAGGCAGAGCCTGCAATCACAGTGGGGAAGCAGTTCAGACATGCCCAGGTCCCAGGACAAGCTTGATGTCTTCTGACCACCAAGAGAAGGGCCTGTGGGTACACTCTGGATTAGAGTCCAGCAGCATGCATTTCTGCGTCAACTCTGCCAATTCCCAGCTCAGCATACTTGAAAAATAATGCCTCTCTGGGACTGTTTCCCTATCCATCAGATGTAGATGTTGGGTACTCTCTGAGCTTCTTTCCAGTTCTCTGGAGGGTTTTGGGCCTGAAGAAAAGTCCATATCATTGTGGAATCATGAAGTTACTCACTTCCTTATTTCCTGCATGATTTGGCTCTGTTCCCTGGCATCCACCTCTTCTCAACTCATCTTTTAGTCTGAGCCATTTCTGAAGGGAGGGCTGGTGAGCTGACCTAGGATCAGAAAGTGCTGGACAAATCTGGGTTACATAGTCTCATCCCCCCTCTCTAGGTTGATTGTTTTTAAAGGAGATGTGGGGGTGGTCATAGTAGGAAGATTAGATGGTCTCAATTGGAAGGTTCCTGAGAGATCCCCATCTATACAATAGATGGGGGAGCTGAGGCTAAGGTAGGGAAAGGGAATTGTCCAGGGTCTCACAAAATCACTGAACATCTTTTTTAAAATAAACAAGCAAACAAACAATAAACATGAAGTGTGCAACTTGATGAGTTCGATGTCCATCCACATCCACAATCAAGGCACTTACCATTTCCGTTACCTCTAAAAGTTTCCTCAGATACCTTAGTTATCCTCCACCCTTACTCCACACTCCTGGGAACCCCAGGTCTGCTTTCCACATCCTTGATGAGTTTCTGCACACATTTACAGGTAGAGTCGACAGTGCTGGCTGACAGATTAGGTGTGTGCTAGGAGAGGAAGAGAAGGCAACACTAAGATTTTGGTCTGAACATTTGGAGGCTGGAGTTGCCATCATGTAAGATAAGAGTGGAGCCCAAATGGGGAGGGCTTCCAGAGCTCAGCTTTGGACACAAGCACCAGCTGTCAAGTAAGCCCCAAAAGGGGAAGGACTGGTGGACTTGGCCATAGGAGTCTGGAGTTCCACAGAGTTTGGAAACATTCAGAGATGGGATTTAAAGCCAGGGACTGGCCAGATCTCCAAGGAGTGAGTATAGGGACAACGAGGCCCCAGACACTCTCACACTATGAGATCAGTCAGGGCCACCTCTCTGTAAAACGCACCTTTGCTTCTAATTTGTTTCCACCTCCAGGGGCAGGCCTCCCTGACTGCTGGAAAGGGAGTTAAGTGAGGGCAGGTGTGTGTAATTGCGTCTCTGTTTACTGGTCCCTAGTTAGAGCCTCAATACATGGTTATTGATGACGGGGCTAGAAAAGGAAAAAGAAGTCTCATCTCTCTAAGATTGCAGGAACCTGTTTCTGCTTTCTTCCCAGAGCCATGAGTCACAGGAACAGGGTTTGCCATCCTTACCGTTGGCTGGAGGGCAATTACCCACACAGTCATGACTGTTTCCCATGAGTCAGGAGGGCTCGCTTCACCTCTGGCCCATGATTCTGCAGGAGAGGCAAAGTGGCATTCTATCAATACCTTCCAACTACTTCCCACAGCTGAACTCCCAACAGCCCCATCTGCCAAGACTTACCATTCCACTTCTCAACTTTTCAACTGAGAAAAGTGCGGATCCAGAGAGGAGGTGGAGAGCAGATTTGAACCCACTGACTCTGAAGCTATTGCCACCCCCAGAAAGAAGGAAGTTCTATTGTAAGGGGGCACCCTTGGTGACAGTGCACAGAGGTTCTCGGAGTCCTCCTTTCGCTGTCTCCCCTGCTGGACAAGCCCTCTCCACAGGTCTCTCCTCTTCCTGCAAACCTGTCCTAAGATATTGTAGGGTAAAGGTTGATCAGGTATTTCCACCCTCCCACCGCTGATGATGGACACCTGTGGTGCTGCGAGCATTCCAGGGTGGGCATGCGCAAGTGGGCACACCTGTGTTGGACACGGGCATAAATGGGCGGCGTCATGAGGATGCCAGAACTGTGAGGACAGAACTGCAAGCACCAACGGACAGAACTGCGAGCACCAACGGACAGAACTGCGAGCACCAACAGACAGAACTGCGGGAACCGACAGCAGCAGCAGCAGCAGAGAGAGAAGAAGCAGCCGAGAGGGTGAGATGCACTGGGGGCTGGGAGGCCTGCCAGCCTCCCGCCCCCCCGGCACCCATGACTGCCATGTACCTGGCCACCTCTACTAAATAAAGTATGAAAAGCCACCGAGGGCTCCAAGACTCTCCTTCCCTGACCCGTCTGCCCAGAACCATCCTGAACCCTGCTCCAGTGCCACCTCCATCCTGCCGCTACAGATATGTTGTCCCATTTGGACTAGCCACCTCTCCCAGCACCAGTCTTGCACCCCATCCTGGCTTGCTTTATTGCTGTGAACTCCATGTTTCCCCCAACCTGCCCTAAATGAACTTCTGCAGGCCTCCCCCGACCCCGATGTGTGCAGGAACTCCTAACAGTATCTTTTGGAGACTCCAATCCTGCTAGAACACTCAACTCACCCAGTAAAGGCAGGTGACCACGGCCCACTGTGTCCAGTCAGACTCACAAGTGGCAGCCCCTGTCCTTGCCTGCCTGTGACAGCAGAGGGAATCAACTCAGGTCATAAGCTATAACCACGCTCTGGAAGAAAAGGCATGAGCTTGGAGCAGAAGAATCAACAATATCTGGGTACTTACAAGCACTACAGGGAGGTGAGGAGAGAGCTGGTGCAGCAGAACGAACAGAGGTCAGCACGAGGAAGACATGAGGCGGGAGGATTCCCAGGCCGAGGATGGAGCAGAGCGGAGCTGTGAAGGACAGACCTGGTCTGTGTGCTTTGAGGAGAGACCAGGCAGGGTCACCTGGGATGCTCGAGAGGGAGGCAGGTCTAGGATCTGCATGGCTTGAGCCAGCAGAGAGTCAGGCCAGCTCCAGCCTGCTCAGTGGTTGGGGTCCAGGCATTGGGAGTGGAAGGTGGCCTGAGGCCCAGGAACACACTGTGTGTAGGGGAGGTGAAGGGAGAGGTCCGGGCAGAGGGGAAGTAGAGAGGCTCAGATCAGTCCCACTCAGCAGAGGCCAAGCAGCTCCAAAAGCTGTCCCCTGCAGAGAGGAGGCTTCTGGTGCCCACACCCTGTCCACCAGCGGCGGCTCCTACCACAGGCCAGGAGGAGGTCCGGGTCTTCCTCTGTTGTGAGTTTTCTGATGAAGCGGAAAGGCCAAGCCCTGGAATGTGCTGACCTCTGCCTCCTGCAAGGCTCAGGAGCTAAGGCACATTCTTTCCAGGGCCAAAGCCCTGCTGAGCCAAGGGTGGGCACAGCTCAATGCCAGCAGGTCATGCATGAGGCAGGAACATTTCCCCAGGACAGTTCCCAGAAGGGCTTTGGCTCTCCCCAGAGCCTTCTCCATCCTCCCTGGCATCCTTCCCCAAAGAGGAAAGGAAGGCCCCTGAGGCCAGGGTCAGCACAAGCATGCAGCCGGGAAACCCTGGCCCAGTGCTTCCTGGGCAGGGCTCTGCCTGAGCCCTTGAAGCCCACGTCCCTGGAGTACCTTTCAGGAAACTTCTCAGTCGGATGTGGAAACCACTCAAGTGGCAGAGAGGCAGAGTGTACTAGCCCAGGCTCCCAAGGAAGTATCCAGGTGCCGGAAGGGGTGGAGTATGAGGAAAGCTGCCAGGCAGGGCCCCGGTGTGAGGGGGAGTAGTACATTCACCCTGTCTGTTAAGTGAAAACCAGAGCTGCTTTGCTGATGCCCAAGGAGGGGTTTGAGGTCACAGAAGAGGTCAGATGCTTTCTAAATGTGAGGTGAGACTCTTATCAGCATCCAGGCACCCTGGGAGAGATACTGAGGTGAGCCAGTACAGTCTTCCATGTGAAGCAGAAAAGCCCATAAACCCAGGATCTCTGTACCTGAGGGCACAGCGGATCCACCCAAAAAGGACTCTCTCTGTACCTGTAACCTTGAAATATAGCACCCAGCAGTGCTTTTCTCCGGGTCACTCCCAGCGGTGGGCTTGCATTGGGGCTAGGGATTGAAAATCTGCCCCAGGAGCAGAGAATATATGTGTGCTTGTCTGGGAATTCAGAGGTTCCTGAGGTGGGGGTATGCGAAAGTCCAGCTTCAGAACACCTGGAGGTCCGTGTGTGGGGTTAGGATTGGGCTGGGAATTTAGGATGTGGCAGCTCCTACACACTCTGCACTTCATTTGTGTCTGCCTTCTAGAAGTCTCCCCATGGTGGGAGAGTATGGGGGGGCTGTAGGCTATACTTCATTCCCCTTAGAAACCACAGTGTACATCATAGAGCAGGATCTCTATTGGTCTGTTGGCAAAATGCGAGAATTGACTCTTGGTAAATTCTCAAGTCTTCTGTACCTTTGTCTGTAGCACCTAACATGAAAAATATCTGCCAGCTGACTGCTCCCAAATAAACCCTGCCCCACAGTCATGGGAACTATTCACCCTCCCCGAACATGCCTCTTATTTTCTGACTTCCAACCCTTGTTCTTTCTGTAATGGAACTTCCACACCCCTCTTCCTCAGCTGACATTCTGAGCATCCTTCAAGGACCTTCTTTCCTGGGATACCTGCTCTGAGTGACTGACCCCAGCCTAGAACCATTCTATAAAAGACCTCTAAGCACCTCCATCTCCTATAAGACCGTCTGAGCTCCAATACTCCTCTACCCAACTGCCCCATCCCTTGACCCTTCCCTGAGTCCTTCCCCCAATGCTTATACTTCAGGTGGTGTTTCTTGGTGGTGCCAAGTCACACAATGTAAGTGCGCGTGTACATGCTTGCTCACATGCCTGCTGCTTCTCGGGCGAAACCAGGGTGGATAATGAGGTTGAGACACTCTGGACAGGTCATCTTCCTCCATGAGCAGACAGTGGTGGTTTCAGAGCATGGCACTGGAGGTTAAGACACCTGGTGGTGATCTTGGAAAAGCCAACCCACAGAGAATGATTCCCTATCTGTGAAACGGAGGTGATGGACAGATTATCTCTCAGGTTTCTGTAGTTACCCAAGTCTGTACCATGGAAAGCAATGAGTCACGCCACAGGAGCAAGATTCTCTCAAGTGACTGTGGTGAAGGAGGAGAGAAAGGCACTTGGATGCCCTATAAATGGCCCCTCTGCACTCCAACTTCCAATGAGCTTCCAGAATGACCCCAGAAACTGAGGACAAGTCCAGCAGGCAACTGTTGGTTCCCTGGTCAGGCCTTTGTGGTCTTGCTATGTCTACTAGGAGACTTCACAGGAGTGGTGAGCATGGGCCTGTAGTCAGCTGTCCCTCCATGTTTAAGGTATATTTCCTAGGCATGGACCCTGAAATTGGCACCCAATTTCATAAGAGAGAGAACAAACAGATTCCAAGGAAGATAATTTTTTCAAGAACATTAAAGCCAGCTGTTGTTTCTGTAGCCTGCAGTCTCTCCCCTTACCTTCCCCTCCTCCCCCACTGCCATTAAACCCTGGGTAGCTGGAACCTGACCTTTGGAAGATGGAAGAGATGTTCTTTTCTTTTTTCTGTCCTTCCATCCCACCACCGCCCTCTAGGTTCCAACCAGCAGCACTTCCGGCTGGGATTCTCCCCCTTGGACTTGCTCCCGGGAATTTCTGGAAGCATCTAATGGTGCAGATTGTTTTCATCATGATCATTCTGGGTTTAACCTCCTGGCCCTGCGTCACCAGGATTATAGAGCTCTTTCTTAGTACTGTGTGGGGACCAAGAGGACTTTTTCTTCCTTCTGCTCACTCCCTAAATCAGTTTTATTTTTCTTCTCTCAATTCTGGGTGCCCTGTGAGAGGCCCCCAAACCTTTGCACACCCTTCCTGCCTCCTCCAGGCTATGTGTGATGAAGTCTTGCAGTTTCCTGCTGAACCCATACCTCTGTCAAATCCTGGCCTCTGGCTCCAGCTGCTTCCTAACTCAAATTCAGCATCTCTAAACCTGCCTCCCAAGAGGGTTTAGAGAATCTGCCAATGTTTCTTCTAAATGCTTTTAATGTGAAGATTTTCCCATTCTTCAAAATTGTCATAAAAACAACCCACCCACAAATAGGTTACATATAAATTTGAGTGCATTGAAAATGACTGACACATTAACTTGCTTTGCAGAATTAACTTTTTTGTATGCAGACGCTGGAATAAAACTTCTATTTAATGAAATCTATTAAATGAAAGGTGGTCCAAAGTATGTCATGAGGGTGGATTAAAAAACAGACACTCTCTCTTACCAGTTGCAAGCACTACATGTGAAACAGGACATTCTTGATATTGCGCAGTTAAAATAGATGTCAGTGATTCCCAACTGGTGTGCTTTTGCCCTCAATGTGAGGAATGATTTTACGCACCTCTGGTGGAGACCAGGGATGCTAGTGAACAGCCCACAGTGGCCAGAACTACCTCCTCTACAAGGAATTACCTGGTCCCAAGAATTAATCGTGCAGGAGTGGAGGAATCCTGGGCTATGCCTACGTTGGCATAAGATTTGACAATTTCCATAACCCTGCATTTCAAGTGAATCAAAATTGTTTAATTTCCCATCAGCTATTTTAGTAAGTAAACACTACAAATAGGAAGGCACTGAAAAAGTTACGCTTAATAAAAAACACTTAAGTCTTAACAATTCCATAGCTAAGGAATCCTGTGACCAGCAGGCCTGGTTGCTACTAAGAGCCTGACCCAACAGCTTGACACTCCACTCTGGTCTGCAGCACTTGGCTACCCTCTGTGGCACTAGGAGAGGGGCAGTCCCCCTAGGTGAGCCCACCTGAGGTGCAGGGAAGAAGACTTACACCAGTGGAGTGAGAGCTCAACAGGAGCAGGGATTTCGGTCTGTTTTATGCCTGGTACAAAGTAGATGTTTAATAACAGTAAGTATCTACGAATGAGAACTGAACTGATTTCGGAAGCTGTTTTCCTGCTGCTCTTGGCCTGGCTGGTTATATCACACCTGAGCTCCCATTCACAAATAACTAGCTCCCGAACATTGCCAGGAGCCAGACCCATCTTCCCATCCATATTTTGAAGGTTCTACCCACCATCCCACAGACTTCCCAAATGTTGTCATTCTGAGGGACTTTGAGCTACTAATCAAAGTCACATTTAGTCACGCCATCTAAAACTAAGGAATAGTTCCAAAGTCGCTTCCATCCCCAGGTCACTGGACAAGAAACTGGGGAGCCACCAGCAGAATCTATCTGCCTTTTGGAGCCTCACCTGAGTGACAATGTGGGGTCTGGCAGCTGACCCTCCCCTTCAAAGATCCCAATTCTTTGTTTGGTGGAGCCTCACCAGCACTTACACCAAGTGAGGGCCTCAGGGAGGTGGGCTGTGAGCACAATAGTCAACCAGTCAACATGCTCTTGGCTCCTCCCACTGAAGTTCATAGTTAAGCATCGTGGGGAGGAGTTTCATAAGGTCTAAGCCCCAAAAGCAAATATCTTGCAGAAGTCACTTCCATATTCTTGCCCATGCAGGGAACATTATAGAATAATCACTGGGGCAGAGACATGGGTTAGAGTGGTAAACGGAGCACATAGTTTTTGCTATTCTACTCTGTCAGCTATCTGAGGAACTTTTAGTCATTCATCTTTGAATCCTCAGAATGGGCTCACAGTGTTTATAAGGTCACTAAACTGTGGTGGCCAATGTCTCAGCCACCATGCACAGGTGTTCCCTTTGCCTGGTCAGGTAGCCTCCCGCATTGGGCCACACCCTTGCCTAATTACTCCCAGACTGTCTCCTCAGGTCCTTGTCTAGTCTCACCAAGTCTAGATTTCCTCAAATGGAAAATACAATAATAATATCACCTACCTCATTTGGTAGTGGTGAGGGTTAGTTGGTGCAATCCATGCCAAGTGCTTAGAACTGAGCAAGGCATGTCAGCCCATAATAATGCCAGCCACCACGATCATTCTATTCCTGCAGAGTGCAGCAGCCCGCAGGTCAGGGTTAACCCAGGGACACCTACTTGCCTCTTGATTAGTAGGTCCTTGTTTTCTCTCATGGTCCAGAGCTCTGACATGTCATTTTAAGTAATGAGCATGGGAGCATGGGAGTGCCCCTACCAGGCAGTGGACAGTCTCTGGAGAGGCACTAAGTGGCCAGAACAAAGCCTTGAGCAACGAAGCACAGGCACTTAGATTTCTGAGGATGCCGCCCAACTCACAAATACAAAGACCAGTAGAGCACCTCCCACTTCCTTCCTGAGGGTGGAGCTCTGCCTGGCAGACCAGAGGAACCCTACACTCAACCCAGATCAGAGGAACCCTACACTCAACACCTCCAGAGACTTGACTTGCAGAGACCTTAGTGGAGGGGAGAGGAGATGACCCAATAGGACACCCAAGAGGAAAGGATGCAGTTTCTATTCTAGTTCTATTGTTTCAAAGGACACAGTGTGGACATTTCCCACAACAATGTGGGATGGCATCAGAATTCTCAATGTGTTAGCGTTGAGGACAGACTGGCTGGGCTTTTTGTTTATCACAGAAATCTAGAGGAGTCCAAAACCATCTTGCAGTATCAAATTTAAGAATTTGGGTCTAAATCTGACAAATGAGTTTATTTGTCACAGATGGTGTTTCCTGCAAAGACAAGACTGGGTTCATCTGGAGGCTTGTGCCGCTGTGCCCAGGGCCCAGGAGGGGATGCAGCTAGGTTCTCCTCAAGTTCTATCTCTAATCACCACCAAGTTAAGGGTGCTAAAAAGCCCATCATGGAGGCTTTTTGAGCTGAGTCAGTGAGGCTGAGCGGGTCTCCTATAGTGTGTGTTAGACATCTCCCATGCCCCCAGCCTTTCCCACTCCCACCCTGGTGCGCAAAACAAAATCCTTGGGATTGTACTAATCCCTCTCTCCTTCTCATGCCCCATACCTCATTCCATCAACAGGTCTGCTGGCATTTCCTCAGCATCTGTGGGACGTCTGACTACCTCCATCTCCACTGACCCAGGCACCTATGTGGATTGCTGTGGTGGCCGCCTCACCACCTCTTACCTTGCCCCTCTATCATTTGTTCTCTGCATAGCATCAGAACAATTTTAAAATTTTAACTGTGATGTCACTGTTCTAGAATGATCCAGAGTCCACAAGACCCTTCTCAATTCACACAGGGTAAAAAACCCAATGTCCTCTCTGTGGCCTGCACAAACTACTTCCCATTCCACCCCACCCACAGAAACCTTACCTCAGATCTCACTTCTTACCACTGTTCTCTCTCTCAACCCTTGCAAGCACTCCAAGTTCCTAGTTCTCCCCTAAATGTCCCCCTACATTCCAGCTGTTCCTTCTACTCCCCAGGCTCTGCTCCCATGCATCCTTCCTTGCTTCCTTTGAGTTCCTTCACCAGAGAGCACTTACCTGGTCATTTGGACAAAAGTTCCATTGTCCACACCACTGACCATCCTTTCCTCTATGAAGAGCTTCATGGCATTGCTAACACATTAGCTATCTGCTTACTGCTTATTTGTTTGTTGCTGCTCCCTACCACCCAAGACCATCAACATCTGGATGCCCAACAATCTGTGGAAAGAGCTCAATTAATACTTGTTGAATAAATGATGATGAAATGAATAAAGCCACAGAGTTCCAGAAAACTGTGATTCCACTGACTGGATTTGGGAGTCCCAATCTCCAGACAAGCCAATGTCTACACATGATCTGGAAGAGAGAGCTGAGCTAGCCTATGTGCATGGTGGGGATTTATGGGACAATGCCATGTCTGTCTCTGGCTCCTTCTCTCTCAGGAGTCGATAGAAGATTAGCCAAGTGATCGCAAGAAAAAAAATAATAATAGAGCACCCACAGAGGGCTCTAAGCTGCAGAAACAGGGGCTCACCATGGAAAGGGCACAGACCCCACAGATGTCCCAGCACCTGGGTTCTGGGTGCCACTGGGACCCATCAGCCCAGACGAAGCACTACTCCACTTGTGTGAAGTTAGGTGAAATGCCTCCAATGAACTTCGGCTGGTCTGGCTGGTCAGGAAAAGCATTCCAGCAACAGGGAACCAGAAAGTGTGCTCACAGCTGTAACAGGCAGTAATAAAATGGGAAGGACATTCCAGGGAGAAAAACAAAATATGATATACTGAGCAAAGACTGGGAATCTGGAAAACAATTGCCTAGCTCTATTAATGTTTAGGATTCAATCTGGGACCAGGAAATGGTGATCAGCTGTTTCTTGAGTACCTACTATGTGCTAGGCCTTGTGCTCAGTACTAGAAGATAAATAAGGCATGGCTGCTCCCATCCTGGCACATGCTGCGCAAGGTGGTGGGTACTAGATGCATCTGTGCGGTCAGCATCTCTCTCTCTCACACACACACACACACACACACACACACACAACAGAGTGCATGCTTGGATGCGATGGCTCAATGGCCCTGCAGAGTAGAAGAGAGTATCCAACTCTCCCATCAGCCCACAGGCATCTGTGCTGGAAGAGCCACAAGGCACCTCACAGGCCGTACCCAGCTCTTATCTGGTAGTCCTCTGGGGGTGAGCCTCGCACCTTGAAACAAATCCCTTCAAGTGGTTCTTGTTCCTTCCAGCAAAAGCACCCAACTACTTCCTCCTATCAGAAACACTGAAATTCTAAGATCTGCGACACTAAGATTAAAGGGTGGTGTGCGGATTATGCTGTGATGTCACTAGAATAAGAAGGTGTAGCGTGATTCAGGGAATGAAGGCCCTGGCAGTATGTGGTAGGGGAGAGGAGAAGGACAGAGACTTCATTTTCACTTTACTTTATTATACTTGTTTTGAAAATTGTATCAGGTTTAAGTATTATTTAATCAAAATAGGTAATTAATTTTTTTTTAATTCTGAGGAGCCATAGCACTTCACAAGTAGACCCCTGGTCTTCCTTACCATCAAGTGCCAGCCCAGGAGTGTGGCCCCTGGCACAGCATGGGCACCAGCCGATCTGTACACAGAGCACTGCGGCTGGAAGTCACATGGGAGCCCACAGGGGCCCAGAACATGGAGAGCCACGCTATGTGGAGCCACTCCGGGAGCTCCAGCTTGAGAGGGTGCATCCAGACATTGCTCAGTCCTTGCTGGCTCTGTTGGAGAATCGGTATTGCAGGAGGGTAAGTCCCATTAACCGGACACTGTGCCTGCCTCTGCAGCTGTAGGGTAATAACAGGTAGAGCCTGGGGCTGGAAGTGAGCATCCTGTCAAAGGCTGGGATCACCTACCTGGGTTGCCCACAGTGGGATTCATTCATTAAATTGGGGGCTTCACTGGGTGTTTCCAGGCACCCAAAGTGGCTGACCATACCTCACAGGGATGATGGAATGCAATGTACTTGAAACTAGAGAGAGAAGAAATGGCATGGTCAGAGCAGGGGGACATGGGAGTGAGTAACTGGCCACAGGAGGCTCTGCTCATTTCCAATAACAGAGTGCCCTACTAGAGAAAGGAATCCGGATCTTGAACAACCATTCAGCTATTCTGAACATGAAGTTACAATGAAGAGGCAATTAGCGGGACTGGAGTGGATGACTCACGTCATCTGTCCATTGGGCCTGAAACCTCAGGGTGCCTGAAGGGCCACGCCCTGAGGCTATCCTGGGCCTCAGCGGCAGCCAGGCTAGCACTCAAGGCAGGTGATGACCTCTGGGAGGCCTAGTGGCCCTGGAGTATTGGAGGTGGGCCACTGATTGCTAGCATGTTCCTGAACTTTCTGACTGGCCTACTTCTTGGCAAGCTTGGGCTGCTCTGAAATCTGTGGGAATACATTTTTCTTTCATGAAACTCTTGGAATAATTGGAGTTGAGTAACAAAACTGGCACAAAAACTCTTGCCGTGCGTCCTAAATCTCAGGCTGCCAAATGCCAGTGTTCTTACTCGTCCGGTCAATATTAAAGAATGACTTACTCCAGACATAGAAATGATTAAGTACGGTTTCCTAGGATTGCATTTTAGCACATTACAATCCATATTTCAGAATAGCTTATAGGCTAAGTACACGGCTCAGTCTAATTATCAATAGAATATTGTCCTCTGCCATCCCTGTACAGGCAAGAGCGTTCTCAGTTACAACTGATACCAAGAGGTCAAAGATGCGGCAGAAAACTATTCCTAACTAGAGTAGCAAAAAGGAACCAGACACCCTGATTTCCCCTGTGGCTTTAAGACATTTCTGGCCCCCTCTAAAAGGAGCTTGTTCTGTTCAGTCATGTGACCCTTTGAGAACACTGGAGTAGAGCTGTCCCATTCTGTGGCAGAGGTCCTTGGCGTTCCCTCATCAGGGTCTGTTTCCCCAACAGGGTGACCATCTGTCCCAGTTGTCAGAGGACAAAGGAGTTTCCAGGATAATGGATTTTCAGAGCTAAAACCAGAACAATTCAGGCAAGCCAGGAGGCATCGCTCAACCTAGACCCCTTCATTCACTTCTATTTTAGCTGCTTCATTCGCTCAGATCCATAGGCTAGAAGCAAAAAGTCAAATAATAATTTCTCCCACCTGTTGGTCTACCTGCTCCAGACTCTGTACCAAAGCCCTTGCATCCATTACCTCATCTCACATTTTCCACATATGCTTTCCCCGTGAGTCCTAGAGAAGTTATCTCATTTATTGAGGATCACCCATCCAGTAGAGGGAGAGGTAGGAATGGGGACTCAGGTTATTCTCAAAGACTCACCCTTGACCTAGGACAACAAAAACGTCAACCAAGCAATCACTCTAGTCTTTTAGACCACTTGTCTTTTTGAAAAACCGTTTCTCCCTCTAAGGTCAGAAACCTATGTAAATTTTTTTATTTGTCCTTGCCATTCTGACTTGCTTATTTGCTACACAAAATTTCCTTGAATTCGTTCCACTTTTCTGTAAATGTCAATATTTTCTCTCTCCTTATAGCTGAGTAGTAGTCCAGATTTCTTGATCCAATCTTTCATCACTGAACATTTAAGTTGTTTCATGTCCTAGCTATTGTAAATAATGCTGCAACAAATATGATACCATTATGAGCATATAATTTTTTGAATTGATGGTTTCTTGCCCTATGGATAAGTGGTCAAGAGTGGGATTACTGTTCCTATTTTAAATTTTTTAAGGCAAATCCGCATCACTTTCCAAAATGGTTTCAGCAGTAAGAAGGTTCCAGGCCTCCTTGGTGGTGCAAGGGGTTAAGCACCACACTATGAAGCTATCCGCAGCCACTGCAGCATGAGTTCAATCCCCGGCCAGGGAGGGGAACACCCACTTGATGCAACAGACCTCTCCTGCCTTGCCCACTGCTCCCCTTAGCAGTATATTTCAGTAGATCTGCCTGTTCTGCTTCCCACTCTGTCTCTGGTGAATCCTTTCACCACCCCCCACACCTCTTCCTATACTCCAGTTCTTGTGTGCATTTAAAAAAATAACAGTAATAAGGTTCCCCTTTCTCCATATCCTCTCCAGCACTTCTTACTGGGAGCCTTATACTGTGACCTATTTTCACAGGTGTGAAATATCTTATTGTAGTTTTGAACCTGCATTTCCCTTGAAAGTGATGATGAACAATTTTTCATGTTTCTATTAACTCTGGATATCCTTGTTAGTGAGTTAGCTGTTCAGATATTAACCTCTGTCAATATGGTTTTGTGTAAATATTTCCTCCCACTCAGTAGGATGTATTTTCTTTTGCCTTGTAGAAGCTGTTCTTGTAGAGATAATCCCAATTGTCTACATTTGTTTTTACATACCTTGCCCTAGGGTTGGGCGCCAAAGACATCTTTATCATTGACGTTATAAAACATATCCCCAATGATTTCTTCTGTGTATTTTGTTTTTGCAGGTCTTAGCTCTAAGTCTTTAGTCTTGTGTGGCATTCCAGTTTTCCCAGCCTCATTTATTCAAGAGGTTCTCTTTTCTACATTGTTCAGAACTTGGCTCCTTTATCATGAATTAAAACATTTATACACACACAAAGATGTAGGGTTTTGCTTCTGTTCCATTGATTGATCCATGTGTCTAATTTTATTCAATACCATATTTCTTTAATTACTGTTATTTTACAATATAAAGATAGGTAATATTATACCTCCAATTCTCTCCTCTTTTTTCTCAGGATTGTTTCAGTTATTTGAGTTCTTTCATTTTCCTATATAAATGTAAATTCTTTTATATATTTGAAGTATATTTTTGACTTTTTGATGGGGATTGCATTACATTTATACATAGCTTTTGGTAATCATGTTTATTATATTGATTCTCCCTCTCCATGAGAGGAGAATGTCTTTCCATCTTCTTATGTCATGATCCCCCTCCTTTAGTAAAACTTGCATTTTCCATTGTATAAACCCTTTACCACCTTGTTAGCTTAATTCATAGGTGCTTGATTCTTTTTGAAGTGACTTTGAATGGAATAATCTTCTTAATTTCATTTTCTTCTCATTTATTATTTGCCTGTAAAAAATGACAGTGGGCATCCTTGCCTTGTTTCTGACCTTCAAAGGAAAGATTTCAATTTTTCACCAGTAAATATTGTGATATTTGGCTATTATTCTGATGCAGTAGGTATGCTTCTGTTCCCACACTGTTTAAAGTTTTTACCGTAAGTGAATATTGAAACTTATCTAAACTTTTCTCTGCATCTACTGATAATATCATATGATTTTTATCTTTATATTTGTTGATATAATTATGTTGATTGATTTACATATATTTAACCATCCTTACATCCCTGGGATAAATCTCATTTGAGATTATGATGTACAATCTTCATAATGTGGATTTGAACTCATCTTCTTATATTTTGTTATATTAGTATTCATTGAGGCTATTTGTCTGCAATTTTCTTGTGCTCTCCCAGTCTGCTTTTACTATTAAATTAGTGTTGACATCATAAAATGCATTAGGAAGCAGTCTTTATTCTTGAATTTTCAGAAATAATTTGAGCAAGGGCAACATAATTTTTCCTTTAAAAGTTTGGTAAAATTCGCTTGTATAGTTGACTGGCCCTGGGCTTTTGTTTTTAAAAGTATTTTTTATTACTGTTTCAATTTCCATGATTGTGATCAGTTTATTCAACTTTGTTTCTTCCTAATTTAGTTTTGGTAAACTGTTGTTCTAGAAATTTGTTCATTTCTTAAAGGTTATTAAATATATTGGTAGATAGTTGTCACAGTAATATTGAATGCTCCTTTGTAAATACAAATTTACATTACACCAACTGTGGTAATGTTTTTTCTTTCATTTCTAATTCCGTTTATTACTGTTCCCTCTCTTATTTGTTAACCTACCTAGAGGCTTTTCAATTTTGTTGATATTCTCAAAGTTATATTTATCTTTTGAATGTTTTTTAAATTTCTATCTCATTTATTTCTGCTTTTTATTATTTCCATCCTTCTAACTTTAGGTCTTGTTCCTCTTTTCAAGTTGCTCTAAGTATTAGTTTATCCAGGATTTTTCTTATTTCCTGTATTGCAAGTATCTTCCATATTTAGACTGATTTTGCTTATCATATAATATGTTTTCATTAGTTCTGAGGTGTTTTTTGATTTCTTCTTTTATTTCTCTTTAATCCAAAAGCTATTAAATATCATGCTGTTTAATCTCTATGTATTTATGGGTTTTCCTGTTTGTTTGTTTGTTTCAGAGTTGATTTATAGCTTTATGGCACTATGACCAAAAAGGGTACTTGTTATGATTTCAATCTTTGTCATTTTGTTGACAATTGCTTCATATCTCAACATATGATCTATTCTTGAAACGTGCCCTTGAGAAATGTATATGCATTGTTTTTTTTGGTATAGTGTTCTGTAAGATGCCTATTAAGCCTATTTGGTCTAGCTCCTCATTTGAGAATACAATATCCTTATTTATTTTCTTTCATTCATCTCTCAAAACTTATAAGTGGAATATTAAAAATTTTTACTATTATTTTGTTGTCAATATTTCTCTTTTGTTGTATTAATAATTGCCTTATGTTGGTACATATATGTTTAAAAGGATTGTTTCTTCATGTTGTATTAAGCTTCTAATTATAATGCATTGTCCATCTCTATCTTTTACTATGCTTTTCAATTGGAAGTCTGGTTATCTGACATAAGTATAGCTATTCCTGATGGTTTTTTTATTGCTATATGCTTGTAGAATTTTCTTCTTGTCTTTAACTCTAAGACTGTGATTGTCTTTGTTGTTAAGATGGGTTTCCTGTAAAGAGAAGCTTAGACTTTGTTTTGAAATACACTCAGTCTCTCTTTACCTTTAAACTGGTGATTTCAAGCCATTTACACATAAGGTGATTTTTGAGGTATAAGTGCTTATAGCCATTTTGTAATCTTTAATTTTTTACTTCCTCTTTCCTTTTTATTTTTGAAAATAATTCTTTTATGCTTTGTACAGATTCCATTTTCATAGTCTTATATGTTACTTGTATTGATTTGTCTGAAGGTTCTACTATGTTAATATTTGATAGACTACATTTGTGGTCCATTGAGTCTATTCTCAAACTCATTCTGATAGTTGGCATTTTACTCTCCTCATTTTTATGTATCTATGTATGTTTATATATTTTTGTTGTTCTTGTTGCTTTATAATAACCTTCTTTATACTTCTTTCATGTCCAGCTCGGTGTTGGTAAATTGCTTTAATTTTTGTCAGTGACGTAATCCCTTACCCTTACTTCTGACTTCAATATTATTTCTTTTCATGGAGCACTTAGCATACTTTATTGGGTATTTTTTAAAATACTAATATTCATGTCAGTGTATATTTACAGTCTCTGTCTTTTGTCTCTTTTTTTTAGATTTATTTAATTATATTTGACATTATTTGTAGACCCCAGGGCATTCCCACCACCATTTCACCCATGCACCATCACCTCAGTCCCTTGTGTCCTTTCTGCCCTCATCCCAGTCTCTTCCCCCACGCTTCCCCCAATGCTCCCTTTGGTTTATCTTTGACCTTTTGTTCTTGTTGTGTTTTTGGTGTGTCTGTTTGCTTGTTTGTTTTTTACTGTAATTGCTCATTTCCTAGAGTGTGCTCTTAATATTATTTTTTTGTATTGATTTTCCTTTACATCCCTCCTTCTGAGGCATTACACTGGGTATAATTCCTACTAGCTACATCCATGTTTCTATAAATGATTCTAGTATATCATTTTTGATGGCTGAATAGTATTCCGTTGTGTATATGTACCACATCTTCTTGATCCAGTCATCTACTTTTGGGTATTTGGGTTGTTTCCAGGTCTTACCAATTATAAATAGTGCTGCAATAAACATGGGGGTACAAATATTCTTCTGACTTGAATATTATAGGGTAAAGTATTCTTTGCCTTTAAGTATTTTAAGTGTCTTCTTGCCTGTTAACTTTCCACTAAAAAGTGCAAAGCCACCCAGATTGGCATTCTGTTATACACAACCTTCTTTATCTTGATGCCTTTAATATTCTGCCCTAATCGTTGGCTTTCAACAATTTTATTATAGTGTGTCTTAGATTGTATTGCTTTGGTATTATTTTGTTTAGAACTCTTTGGGGCTCTTGTATCAGGACATCTGGTTCATTTACAACTTCCTCTTTCTTCTCTCCTTGAACACTCATGATACAGATATTATTTCTTTTAGTTTACCCCAAAGAGCTTTTACGCATATTTCATTTGTTTTACTCATTTCTTACTGTTGTTGTGTTTGTATGTTTTCCATCATTGTGCTTTCAAGTTCAGGAATTCTTTTCATTATGTGTATTTGTCTACAGTTGAGGTTCCCTTTTGTGTTTTTAAATTAGGTTATAGTATTTTTTAAATCCAATAACTCTAGTTGTAGCAGCCTTATATTTTCTTGGCCTTTTTTTGTGTTCCTGTTTTATGTAGTCCATTGTTTTCCTTAATTCAACAAGTATGGTTGTTGTTACCCTAAGCTCCTCCTAGGCATATTCCTTTGCTGAAATGGGAGTTCTTTTCACATTAGTTTTTGCTCCAGCATTTGTGATATGTTTCTCTATCTCTTCATCTTTAGTTTTTTAATAGGTTATAACAGGAAGTTTCCATTTCCTCATAAACTGACTTATTATACAAGAAACTGGATAATTCTATATTTTCCACCCAGGATCTCTAGATGTCCATCATTTGACTGACTGGTGCCTTTATATCTGATCAGTTGGCCAGGTCACTGGTGTTGGTAAAGGTTATTAGGTAGGAAAGAACCAGGACAGTAGAGCAATGAAAAGTTACCTCCAGCGAGCATCAGAAGCTCAAGCTTCCTACATTGTTGTGGGTACCTGAGCTGTGTGCTGGTGATCCACAGTGATTCCCTTCCTAAGCCAACTCCTCAGTCAAAATGTCTCATACAGTCTTGTGCAAACTTCAACCTCTAGCTGTGACTGAACAATAGATATAGCACTGGGTGGAGACTATAATTGAGAACCACAAACTTGGAATTGTTCTTTATGTTTTTCAGGTAACCCTGGCGTGCTTGCTCCTGTTACTAAGATCCAGGTGCTCTGGTTAGTGAGAGCATTCAGTTGTCGCGGTTTTGGCCCTATGTGGAGATAACACTGGTGTTTCGAATATCATGGCCTCAGACTGAAAATAGTAACCTCTTCTGAGAAATAGGGGTGATCTGATTTGACACTCCCCTCTGGCTCAGGTTCCAAATGTTCAAGCCGATAATTATCACTCTGTGCCCTTACTACCATAGTTCTCTCTATGTAGTGCTCTCTGTCCTAGGAGTCTGTGTACTCCTAGAGCAGTGTTGGGTCTCCAAAATGTTTGAATTGGGTGTATGCCCTGAGTTGAGAAGCAAACACTTTTAAATGGAAGTTTTCCTACCCCTTTCCATGGTACAATTGCCCAAATATTGGTGGTAGTTATTTATTTATATTTCAGGGGTTGTTGACTTTGCTTTGTTGTAATTTGGTTGTGACTATGAGGAAATGATGCCAGTGTATTCACTTTACAGCCATCTTGCTCAACTTCCTATGCTTTTAAATTTTTGATTGAGAAAAAAATTAAAATTTTTTAACTTGTACTCTCTCAAAACCAAATCTACAGTATTTATCTGAATAGCTCTAGATATATGAATATTATATAAAACTGTCATTCTTGAAACTATATACAATGTTGGGAATGTTAAGTGGCACAGATACTTGGAGGGGGGAAATTCAGCAGTTCTACTTCTAGGAATCTATCCTGAAGACACACTAGCAAGAAATACAAAATGATTAACACTATTCACTGAGACCCATCTTATAAGAAGCAAAAGACTGGTCTACATTTTCAGCAGCTGGGGGCTTGTTTAATAAACCACAACATGTTAATACTGTACCATGGTGCCATAACTAGGAATAAGGAGAATGTCAGTATACATTCTCAAGGAAATTCACAACTGTAAATTGTTTTCCACATGGGAAAGTTAAGGTCCCAGATGCACATCTCACTGATCACCTTTGGCAGTTATTAGGACACCAATAGAATATTAATTTTTTTAAAAAATGATAAAAGCAAGCAAATATCTGCAATTCCTGCATCAACTATATTTCAGGTGATATAGAAAAATTCTCTATAGAAGAATTTTAGTTTAAAAATTCAAAAGTGTTGCTAAAACTTAAAAGTAACTATTTTACATACCCAAATGTCAGAATGAATATAGGTAATATTCAATGAACAGTTGTTTCTGAGAACCATTAGCTACAATGTTTATGGAAAACCCTAAAATGTATCATTCTATAACAAATGCCTCACAAAAACAGGGACATGGGCATTATGTGATTTCTACTATGATGAAATAAAACCAAAATCATACCATCTATGAAATGTTCTTATAAAAAAGTCCCTTAAATCAGATTATACCAAAATAACATCCATGGGAAAGCAAGAAATAGAAAAACATGAATGATACCAAAAGGGTGAAATCAACATATTGCAGAAAATGGGATATTCTAAAGGACAGATGACTTGGTTTCTTCAATAAATAAAAGACCAGAAAAAAACAAAAAAAAAACCTCAAAGGGAGGCAGAAATGCTGCATATTAAAGGAGACTTAAGATACCTGTCAACAAAACACAATTATTTGTGTTTAGATTGTGTTATATTTGTGAACTTTGTCTGGATTCTGATTTACACAAATTGTTGGTAAAAGTTACTAATGAGACATCTAGGAAATTGAAACCTGATGGGTGACAGGTTTCATGTGACGTTAACATTTAGGTGTTATACTAGCATGTGGTTGTGTCTTTGAAGAAAGAGACTGAGGAATTTACAGATGAAGTGATATGATTCTGGAATTTGTATTAAAATAATCCAGTGACCACAGACAGAGGAAGGAGTGGTGTGAAGGTTGTAAGTGAAAAAAGATTGCTCACATGTTAATAATTATAAAAGTTGATTGTGGGCACATGTAGATGTTTTCTTTTGCCGTCTTCTGTTTATATGTTTTAAAATTATGTTTGTTGAAATTAACAGGCAACTATAAATCAGAGACATTCTGCTGGGGAGGAGAAGGGAGAGAGATCAAAACAAGGGAGGGAAGAACACAATCATCATGGTGATGGTGCATGGTGAATTGGTGGTAGAAATTTTATGGGGACTACACCTGAGAGAAGAAAGCATGCACTGTACAAAAATGAACAACGATGTAAAAAATAAATAAATTTAAAAAGTTATTTTTGTTGAGGGAATGTTGTTTTACAACATTATACATGTTTTGGGGAGTTTAGGAGGTTCACATCTCTGTAATGTATGTTATCACACTACGCTTACAACCAAAGTAAGTAGGGGAGGGCCACAGTCCACAGAGGAGGGCCCCCTCCTTCACTTTGCTCCCATCCCCCCCACCCACCTCTTTTGGTAACCTCAGTTCTGCTGTCGGAGCTTAGCAGTTTGTTTTGATTTGCTTTTGTCTGTTTCTTTGCTTTTTCATATTCCACACATAAGTGAAATCATTCAGTATTTGTATTTTTCCTTCTGAATTATTTTCCTTAGTGTAATCCCCTACAACTCCATTCATTTTGTCACAAATGGCAATATTTCAACTTTTTAAAGTAATTGAGTAGTGTTACATTGTGTATATATTCCACGTCTTTTTTTAAATTAGATTTATTTAATTATATTTGACATCATTTGTATTCCCCAGGGAATTCCCACCACCATTTCACCCATGCACCTTCACCTCAGCCCCTTGTGTTCCTTCTACCCTCATCCCCATCTTTGCCATCCCTTCCCTCCCCGCCCCATAGTCCCTTTAGTCCTTTAGTTTATCTTTCTCATTTTGGCCTTGTTGAGTTTTGTTGTTGTTGTTTTTTTTGTTGTAATTGCCCATTCCTTGAGCTTATTCTTTTTTTTTTTTTTTGTAGTTGTTCCTCTTTCACATTCTTCCCAAAAGTGAAGTGTCCGATATCTTTCTCTTGCTTTCTGAATTGTTTCACTGAGTATAACTCCTTCTAGCTCCATCCATGTTTCTATAAATGTCCCTAATTTCTCATTTTTGAATAGTATTCCATTGTGTATATGTACCACATCTTCTTGATCCAGTCATCTACTTTTGGGCATTTGGGTTGTTTCCAGCTCTTACCAATTACAAATAGTGCTGCAATAAACATAGGAGTACAGGTGCTCTTTTGGATCACTGTTTTTGTGTTCTCTGGGTAGATTCCTAGGAGTGGGATTGCCAGTAGTTCCATAAGGTAGTTCCACTTCTAGTAGACTAAGGAACCTCATTATGGCCTTCCATAGTGGTTGGATTATCTTGCATTCCCACCAGCAGTGTACTAGGTTTCCTTTTTCTCCACATTCTTGTCAACATTTGTTGTTGTTGTTTTTTTTGATGTGTGCCATTCTTACCAGTGTAAGGTGGTACCTCATTGTGGTCTTAATTTGCATGTCCCTGATTATGAGGGATGCTGAGCATTTTCTCATGTGCCTGTTGGCCATGTGTATGTCCTCTTTGGAGAAGTGTCTTTTCAGTTCTTCTGCCAATTTTTTGATTGGGTTTTTTAATTTGTTTTTCTTGAGTCTTACAAGTTCTTTGTATATCTTTGTGATCAGATCCTTGTCCATTGTGTGGAGCACAAAGATTTTTTCAGTGGGGTTTCTCTTTGTTTTATTTAATGTTTCCTTTGCTGTATAGAAGCTTTTTATCTTGATGTAGTTCCATCTGTTTATCTTCTCTCTCATATTTATTGCTTCGGTGGCTGCATCTTCAAAGGTGTCATTGAGATGTATGTCTTGCAGTGTTTTACCTGTTTTCCTCTATATGTTTTATAGTTTCAGGTCTTACTCTTAGGTCTTTTATCAATTTTGAGTTGATTTTTGTGCATGGTGTGAGGTAGTGGTCCAGTTTGGTTTTTTTTTTTTTTTTTTTTTTTGCATATGGTGGACCAGTTTTGCCAGCACCACTTATTGAATACGCTATCTTTGTTTCATTGCATATTCTTTGCTCTTTTGTCAAAGATCAGTTGTCCATAATTGTGTGGTTTTACTTCTGTGCTTTTTGTATGGTTCCATTGGGCTGTGTGTCTATCTTTATACCAGTACCAAGCTGTTTTAATTACTATTGCTTTGTAGTAGAGTTTGAAGTCTGGGAGTGTGATTCCCCCATTCTCTTTCTTTCTTTTCATACAGCTTTGGCTAATCTGGTTTTTGGTGTCTCCATATGAATTGCATCAATATTTGGTCTAATTCCTTAAATAATTTCATTGAGATTTTTAGTGGCATTGCGTTGACTCTGTAAATTGCTTTTGGTAGGATGGCCATTTTGATAATGTTGATTCTTCCTATCTATAAACAGGGGATATTTTCCCATTTCTTTGTATTCTAAAAAGCTATCCTTCATATATGAAGAAAAAATATGGACTTTCCCAGACAAACAGAAACTCCAGAAATTCAGTATGACCAAGCCTCCTCTCCAAAAAATTCTGCAACAAGCACTAAAGCCAAAACCATTAGACGAATGAAAAAGAGGAACAGTATAAGACAAAGGAAAGCATAACACAAAAAGACAAAATGGCAAACGCAGATGACAGCATAACAATTTTAACTTTAAATGGAAATGCACTAAGCTCAGCAATAAAAAGACACAGTAGCAGGCAGGATTAAAAAACACAATCCAACCTTCTGATGTCTTCAGGAAATACATTTAAACACAAAAGATAAGCACAGAGTGAAAGTAAAAGGCTGGAAAACAGTCCTACAAGCCAATGGACAAAAAAAGAAAGCAGGAACAGCCATACTTGTATCAGACAAGACAGACTTCAAAATAAAAAAGGTAAAAAAAGGCAAAGAAGAGCACTACATAATGGTCAAGGGCATAGTATTTCAAGAAGATATAACACTCATCAACATATATGCTCCCAATGAAGGAGCACCAAAATATATCAGACAATTACTATCAGCTCTGAAAGAAAACATCAAAGAAAGCACCTATATAGTAGGGGACTTCAATACCCCACTCTCACCAATGGACAGATCAACAAGACAAAAAATAAACAAAGAGACCAGAGCCCTCAATAAAGACCTAGAAGCCATGAACTTAACGGACATCTAGAGGACCCTACACGCAAAAAAATCAGATTACACGTTCTTCTCAAGTGCACATGGAACATACTCCAGAATTGAACACATAATGGGTCACAAGACCAACATCAACAGTTACAGTAAGGTCAAAATTATTCCCACTATATTCACCAATCACAAAGGTATCAAATTAGAAATAAATCACAAAAAGAAAACAAAAAAACCTACACACATCATGGAGATTGAAACCCACACTACTGGAAAAACAATGGCTTATAGAGGATATTACAGAGGAAATTAAAAAATACTTTGAACTGAATGACAATGAGGACACACCACTCCAAAATGTATGGGATGCAGCAAAAGCAGTACTAAGAGGAAAGTTTATAGCAATCCAGGCCCACATCAACAAACAAGAAAAAACCCAAAGAAACAATCTAATCTCACATCTCAATGACCTAGAAAAAGAGCAACAAAAGGCTCCAAAACCAGCAAAAGAAAAGAAATCATAAAAATCAAAGTAGAAATAAATGAATTAGAAATCAAGAAAACAGGGCCTCCCTGGTGGCACAGTGGACTAAGCTATGCACTATGAAGCAAACCGCAGCCACTACAGCATGAGTTCGATCCCTGCTGCTGTCCAGGGAGGGGACCCACATGGCACAGCAGACCTCTCCTGCCTCGCCCGCTGCTGCCCTCAGCAGTGTGTTTCAGTCAGTCTGCCTGTTCTGCTCCCCCACTCTGTCTCTGGTAAATCCTCTCACCTCCCTGGACTCTGGCCTGTATCCAGCTCTTGTATGCATAAATAAATAAATCTTTTAAAAAAATTTAAAAAAAGAAATCAAGAAAACAATCCAAAAGATTAATGAAACCAAAAGCTGGTTCTCTGAAAAAATAAAATAGATAAACCTCTAGCCAGACTAACAAAGAAAAATGGGAGAAAACACAAAATAAACAGGATCACAAATGAAAGAGGAGAAATTACAACAGACGCAAAAGAGATTAAAAGAATAGTCAGACAATACTATGAACAGCTATAGGCTAACAAGCTCAACAAGTTAGAAGAAATGGACCAATTCTTAGAATGATATAACCATCCAAAGTTAAACAAAGAACAAATAGAACAGTTAAACAGACCAATCACAAGTAGTGAAATTGAATCAGTAATCAAAACACTCCCTAAAAACAAAAGTCCAGGACTAGATGGCTTCACAAATGAATTCTACCAAACATTCAGAAATGATCTAGTACCTATCTTATACAAACTCTTTCAAAAAATTGAGAAATAAGGAATACTGCCAAATATGTTCTATAAAGCCAACATTACATTAATATCAAAACCAAACAAAGATAGCACAAAAAAAGAGAACTACAGACCAATCTCCCTAATGAGCACAGACACAAAAATCTAGCCAACAGAATTCAACAATGCATTAAAAGGATAATACAGGGCCTCCCTGGTGGCACAGTGGGTTAAGCAATGCATTGAAGCAAACCACAGCCACTGCAGCATGAGTTAGATCCCTGCCACTGGCCAGGGAGGTGGCCCCTCATGACACAGAGGACCTCTCCTGCTACTCCAGATGATCCCCTCAGCAGTGTGTTTCAGTCAGTCTGCCTGTTCTGCTCCCTGCTCCGTCTCTGGTGAATCCTCTCACTGCCCTGGACTTTGGCCTGTACCCCAGCTCTTGTATGTATAAATAAATTTAAAAAAATTTTAAAAAAGGATAATACACCACAATCAAGTAGGATTTATCCCAGAAGTCCAAGGATGGTTTAACATACGAAAATCAATCAATGTAATCCAACATAACAACAAAAAGAGGAACAAAAATCATATGATCATATGAAAAGGCACTTGACAAAGTCCAGCATCCATTCATGATGAAGGCTCCCAAAATCCTTGGAATAGAAGGATCATACCTCAACATGATAAAAGCTATATATGACAAACACACAGCTAATATCATCCTCAATGGTGAAAAACTGAGAGCATTCCCTTTAAGATCAGGAATAAGACAAGGATACCCAATCTCTCCCCTGCTATTCAATATAGTACTGGAAGTCCTAGCCAGAACAATAAGACAGGAAAAGGACATACAAGGAATTCAAATAGGGAAAGAAGAAGTAAAACTATCATTATTTGCAGATGATATGATAATATACTTGGAAAACCCTAAAAGCGCTACAGAAAATCTAATTAAAACAATCAACCAGTTTAGTAAAGTAGCAGAATACAAAATCAATGCACAAAAGTCAATAGCCTTCCTACACACAAACAACTAATCTGAAGAAGAAGAAATCAAGAAAAGTACACCTTTTACAATTGAGGCCAAAAAAATCAAGTACCTGGAAATAAACCTAACAAAAGAAACAAAAGATCTATATAGATAAAATTATAAAACACTGTTAAAAGAAATAGAAGAGGACCAGTCCCATAAGTTTTGACTACTATTGCCTTGTAGTATAATTTGAAGTCTGGGAGCTGCCATTTTTTTCTCAGAATAGCCTTGGCTGTTTGTGGTCTTTCATGGTTCCATACAAATTTCATAATATTTGTTCTATTTCCCTGAAGAAAACTTTTGGAATTTTGATGAGGTTTCCAGTAAGTATATATATATTGTTTTGGGTATATATAGTGGAAGATGATCATTCTAAATGTTAATCTTCCAACACAGTGGAATTACTTTCCACTTCTTTGGTCATTTTTATTTCTGTTTCCAATGTCTTATAGTTTTCATTGTATAGGTCTTTTACTCATTTGTTTAGTTTATTTCTAGCTATTTAGTTCTTATTGATGCAATTGTGTATGAGATTGTTTTCTTTCTATTTGTTTCAAATAGATTTTGAGTGGAGTTTTTATGTATATTATTGTGCCATCTGAAAATAGGGATAGTTGTACTTTTTTATAAAACATTGGATTTCTTTTATATCTTTCTCTTGCCTAATTGCTGTAACTAGGACTTCCAGTAATTTGTTGAGTAGTAGTGGTAGAAGTGAGCGTCTTTGAATTTTACCTGATCTGGAAGTTTTCAGTTTTTCAGTGAGTATGATGTTAACTATGGGTTTGTCCTATATTGTCATTATTATGCCAACATTATTCCTTTGGTATCCATTTTATTAAAATTTTTTCATAAGTGGATGTTGGATTTTGTTAAATGCTTCCTTGATATCTATTGATATGATCATGTGGTACTTAACTTACATTCCGTTGATGTGAAGGATAATGTTATTTGATGTTCAGATGTTGAACCATCCTTATATTGCAGGAATAAATTCCACTTTATCATAATGTATGATCCTTTTAATGTATTGTTGAATTTATTTTGCTAAGATTTTTGCTGTGGATCTTTACATCTGTATTTATCAGGATGGTTGGTCTATAGTTTTATTTTTGGTGTGATATTCTTGTCTACTTTTGATATTAGGATAGTATTTTTGAAAGTTTTCCCTACACTTAAAAATTTTAGAAGCATTTGAGAAGGATGGGCATTAGTTTGTCTTTGAACATCTGATAGAACTCACTAGTGAAACCATCTGGTCCTGGGCTTTTTGTGGGAGACTTGATTACTGTTTCAATTTCCTTGCTTGTAATTGAACTGATCACATTTTCCTATTCTTTCTGACTTAGTCTTGGAAGGTTTTATGATTCTAAGAATTTGTCCATTAGATTATCCAATTTGTTGGGATAAAGATGTTCATATAATCTTATATGATCTTCTGTATTTCTGTGATATTTGTTGTAGCTTCTCTTTCATTTCTGATTCAGTTTATTACTATTCTTTCCCTGTTTTTCTTAGCTAGTCTAGCTAGAGGTTTACCTTTTTTAAAAAAAAAATTAAAAACAGGTCTTGATTTATAGTCTTTTCTGTTTCTATTTTATTTATTTCTACTCTAATGTCTCTAATTTTTACTATTACTTTCCTTTTACTGATTTTTTTGTTTAATTTGTTCTTTTTTTTTTAACATGAGAGTACTGATTGCCATATTACTAGTTGTTTTCTGGGTATTTTTGCAGTCTGTCTCTGTTTTTTCTTCTCATTCTCTTCCATTGTACTTTGTTAGCCACCTCTTTTGTAGTGTTTGAATGCTGTTTTTATCTTTTTCTTTGTTTCTTCTACGTTTTTTTTTTGTTTGTTTGTTTCAAGGTTACATGTGGTTTATATATAGGATTTATTATTTATAAGCTATTGTGCATTGAAAGCAAGTTAATCTTGAGCTGTTTACACTGTTCCTCCCTCTCCTCATTTGTACAATCCCTCCCTCCCCACTTCAAAATTCTTGTTGCTTCTAGGTGAAGTTTCTCTTTGTTTTCTAAACATTTATTATTTTTTGTAAGGCCAGTTTAGAGGGGATGAATTCCTTCAACTGTTGTTTGTCCATGAATTTCTTTATGCTTTCTTCGGCTTGACATATTATAGGATTCTTGAGTAGATGTTTTTTCCTGTCAGCATGTTGAAAATATTATGCCATTTCCTTCTAATCTGTAGGTTTCTACTGAGAAGCCCACTTATAATCTTATGGGGCTTCCTTTCTATGTCACTCTACTTTTCTCTGGGTTCTTTAAGGATTCTTTTTATCTTCACTTTTTGTCATCTTAATTATAATGTGTCTTGGTGTACATTTGTTTGGCTTTATTTTGTTTGGAACTCTAGGATTCATGGGTCTGGATAGACCCATATTTCCTTCCCTGGTTTGGGGATGTTCTTTGCTATTATTTCTTCAAATAAGAGTTCCGCCCCTTCTCTTTCTGGAATCCCCGTGATGTGAATGTTGTTACTCTTGATGCTGATCCCCAAAATCTCTCATGCTACTTTTATTATTTTCATTCTCTTTTATTTTTGCTGGTATTTTGGGGCGAACTCTAATACCTTATCTTCCATTTCACTGATTCATTCCTCAGCCTCAGTGAGTCTACTGATGAGCCCCTCCCTTATTGTATTTTTATGTTCAGCAATTGCATTATTTATGTCTATGACTTCTACTGGAGTGTCCCCTCTCCCCCATATTTCTGTCCTTGTTGTATTTATCATTTTGTTCATTTATTGTTCTCCAGATTTCACTAAGTATCATTAAGACAGTTGTGCTGAAGTCTTCTTTTGGCAGTCTGTTTAATTCACTTACAGTAGGGATTTTCCCCATGGTTTTGTCTTGATTAATCAATTGGGGTGAATTTTTCCACTTCCTTATTCTTTTTGAAGTTTTGTGATTATTTCTATGGATTAAGCTAAAATGCTTTCTTTTCCTGTCCTGTTTTTACAATCTTTTATTAAAATTGTAAGTATTGGCCTAGGGTATTGGTCTTGGATGCTGTGCTTTCTGTGTTGGACTGGTTGTAACTTCATTACTAATCAGGATGCCTTGAGTTCCAGAGCCAGAGGGATGTGGTAGACCAAGAACCCAGGCTACAGGGTGAGAGCTGGGAATGTGGAGCCTGAAGAGATTGCTGTAGTAGTAGACTAAGTGTCCCTTAGTCTGCAGCCCCTTGAATGAAGGGGGAAATCTGAGATCACAGTCTGGTGAAGCCTGGTCAAGGCACCGGTGGTACTCTCCCGAAACCCTAAACCTCAAGCGAACCAGTTGCAGCCTATTTCTGATCTCAGTGTGTTTTGCTAGCAGTGCCTTTCCCCTGAGGAAAAGTACAGCAGGGTGGCCAGCGGACTGTAGACGTGGACTGCAGGCAGGTAGCCCAAGAAGTTGCAGGTTGCATAGTAGTTAGGCTGTCCAGCTGCCTGCCAAGCCCAGAGGGGAGGGGCCGGTGCTTCTTGGGATTCCCAAGCTAGGTGTCAACAGTCCCAAGTGTCATCTGTTTCATGCCCACCCAGTAATCTGTGATCTCACTGGGAGGCATGTGCTCATCCAGCTGTGGTAGGCCAGGAGCTGCTGTAAGTCTCAGGAGTCTGGGAGGGGGAGAGGCAAGTGTCACTCAGGACCACCAAGCTAGCTGCCAGTGACCTAGATGCGTCAATTCCCTGCTCACCCAGCAGCCAGAGTTCATCAGGGGAGGTGGTGCTCATCAAGCTGCAGTAGGCTAGAGCCCAGGGATGCCCACGAGTCTGGCTGGGTGCCTTTCCCAACCACTAAGCTAGTTGCCAGCAGGCCCAGGTGTGTTAGCTCTGCATCTGTGCAGAAGTTAATGATCCCTTATAGTAGGATCTGTGGGAGAGCTATAGTAGCTCTCCAATCTGTGGTGCGCTAGGACTCAGAGAAGCCCGGGGATCCAGAGGAGGGTGGAGAGAGCATCTCTGAGGACAGCCAAGCCAGCTGTCTGCAGTCCCAAGGGTGTCAGCTCCCTGCCTGCCCAATCAGTCACTGTCTTTCAGGGAGGTGGTACAGTAGTGCTCACAGGTCCCCAGTGGGCTAGGAGACAGGAGGAAGAAGCCCTGGGAATCCTTGCAGGGGAGAGCCAAGACCACAAGCTAGCTGCCAGCAACTCCAGGTGTGTCAACTCCACACCCACCCAGCAGTCAGTGTCCCTTTTAGTAGGTGGCCCCTGGGGGAAAGTAGGGCAGGTTTTGTAGCTGGTAGAGACTTGGTGTGCTGAGAACAAACACCCCTGCTTCTTCTAGAAGCAAAAGGAGGTCTGCCAGCTATAGCAGATTGTGAGAATTTGCAGGGATTCAGTATTGACCACAGCTTCCAACTTCATGAGGGTAGAGGCCATGGGTCCTTCCCATCACTGTGTGCCTCAAACCTGGAGCCTCGTCCACCCATATCCCACTTGGGCACAGTCAGCGTGGCTGTGTCTGTGTTCCATCCTCCTTCTCCAGACTCCACCAACACCACGAGCTTTTGGCCACTACCTTCCACAATGCAGTTGTGGAAGTGACCAGGCACTTCCTGTAATGAGTTGAGATGCATGAGATATTATGTTGTTTTCTGGATTTACTTAGAGGGAGATTTTTCCTGATGTGACTTAATTTGCCACGTTTTCTGGGCATGGCCAGAATTTGTTTCACTATTTTCTTTATTTTGTGATTGAAAATTTCCAGAATTAAAAAAAAAAATTTAAGTAAAATGTTACTATTCTTGAACTTTTTTAATGCAGTTAATGAAATTCAAATACATAGGAATAATGTATTTGACATACTTAAAACTGCACATCAAATCCAAAAAAAGAGTTGAACTTATTGAATTGAGGCTGATTTTTTTTAAGATTTATTTATTTATGCATACAAGCACTGGGGTACAGGCCAGAAGTGGGGGGGCGGTGAGAGGATTCACCACAGAGAATGGGGAGCAGAACAGGCAGATCAATAGAAGTACACTGCTGAGGGGAGCAGCGGGCACAGCAGGACAGCTCTGCCGCGCCATGTGGGTCCCCTCCCTGGCCGGCAGCAGGGATCGAACTCGTGTTGCAGTGGCTGCGGTTTGCTTCATAGTGTGTTGCTTAACCCACTGCGCCACCAGGGAGGCCCTGAGGCTGATTTTTTTAAAGGCTCTGGTAAGTCTATTCTGAACAAAATTTGTAAACATTTTATCCTATGCCCATACCTAAGTGGTCAGTCTGCTTTTATTTTCTGGAAATTATTATCATGAAGGTGAAAATACTGTCAATCATGTAAATGACATTAGATTTTTAGATATCAAAAGGGAGTCCATACATTTGAAATAACTTGGACCCCACTGAACTGAAGATAAGTGAGAGTGCGCCCTCAAAGAACCCTGTCCCAGCTTCCCCTCCATCCGCAAGCCCGCCAGCCCACCAGCCCTCTCCGCCTCTTAATCTGTGCTGTCAACCTATTCTGGTCCTTCTGTGTCCAGCTCGGTCATGTTGGTCCTCCCTTTTCTCTCTCTGTTTGCCCATCTCTGCAACTCCTGTGATCATACCTGCTGCCATGTGCATGGGCATGGAAAGGGGCAGATGCCAAACCCTGCTGTAAATTTGCACACAAGGAGGTGACCTGTCCTTCCAGCCACAGGTAGGGACTGTGATCTTTGATTCCTCCTTCCTCACAGGTCCTTCCCTACATCCTCACTTTTTCTCTTCTAAGTCTCTGGGTGGACCTTCCCTCACAATCCCTATCCAGAGACCCCTCTGACATGTTCCCAAGGGCCAGCAGCAAACCCTCATCAGCTCCTGTGACAACCTGATGTCCTGGAGAAGTTGGCAGACTGGAACCATCTAAACTCTCCCAGTAATCTGTAGGCTGCCACTCTTGATAGAAGAATGAGGGGGTGCATGTAGAATGGGAAGGAGTGGAGTACCCATCTGTCGAGCTCAGAGCTCCTCCCATTGGCCTTAAGAGTTATGCATACTTCTCTCCCAGCACTTAAGCTCCTGTCCAGGAAAGCTTGACTGGCAGTACTGTGAGATGAATAAAAAGAAGGGCCTCTCCAGCATTCCTACCTGATAAGCAGCTGGGCCGGTGACCCTGCAGAGAGGAAGAGCCATCCTCTCCCTCACCTAAGGGACAGAGAGTGAAAAAGGTGGCATGGCTCTGCCCTGGAGCAGCTCTGATGCCTCTCTTGCCTCTCTTGTCCATCTCAGCTGCCTATGTGACAGAGCCCCAGGTCCTCAAGATGAGTTTTCCAGCTACCCCAATGCATCTGGGTCAGAGGCTCTCAGAACCCCTCTGAACTCCTAGCATATCTCTGATATTCACTCAGCTTTGTGGTTACTGTAGGGCAGAGTGGGTCATAGGCTAGGAGTTAGATCCGAGAATAGGCTGGACTGAAGCAGGAATAGTGGGTCAGATTGGCAAATGTGCATACTCATGTCCACTGCTGACTCTTCCTGAGCTGTCTGCTCCCACCTGCCCCCCTGCATCCTGCACACACTATCACAGCCCCTCGACCGTCTGTCTTTTTTGATTGACGAAGAGTTTTCTATTATGTATATATACCACATCTTCTTGACCCAGTTATCTGGTTTTGGACATTTACGTTGTTTCCATATCTTAGCTATTATAAATAGTGCTGCAATAAACATAGGAGTGGAGGTTTCCTTTTGAATTAATGTTTTTGTGTCCTTTGGGTATATTCCTAGATGTGGAATTGCGGGGTCATATGATAGATTTATTTTTAGTAGTTTGAGAGTCCTCCACACAACTTTCCATAGTAGTAGGACCCATTTGCACTCCCAACAGCAGTGTAAGAGGGTTCCTTTTTTCTCCACATCCACACAAGCATTTATTATTGCCAGTTTTTTTTAATGTGGGCCATTCTTAGTGGTGTGAGGTGATATTGTGGTTTTGATTTGCATTTCTCTGATTACAAGTGCTGTTGAGCATTTTTTCAAGTGACAATTCACCATTTGCATTTCCTTTTTGGAGGAGTGTTTTTTAGTTCTTCTGCCTATTGTTTGACTAGATTCTTTATTTTGTTTTTGCTGAGTTATGTAAGATCTTTGATATCAGTCTCTTATCAGTTGTGTGGAGTGCAAATATTTTCTACCAATCTGTAGAGGTATTTCTCATCACTTCTGTTCAATATAATACTGGAAGGAGGTAGTAGCCTGAGAAAAAGCAAGAAAAAGACATTGAAGGATAAGTATTAGAAAGGGAGAAACAGAGTTGTCCTTATTTGTAGCAATATGCTCTATGTGTTGAGAATTGTAGACAAAAGAAGTTGCTGGAAGCAATAAGAGAATTTAGAAAGATTTCAGCATACAAGTCAATATATCAAGATCAATTTTGTTTATGAATACCAGCAGTAAATCGCTGGAATGAAATTTTTAAAAATACCAATTATAATGGTTCAATAAATATTAAATACTTAGAGATAAATTTAACAAAGCATGCACAATCTTGTTCACTAGAAATAACAAAGTATGAGAAAGAGAAACTAAATAAAATTTAAAGAAACACAGAAATATACCATGGTCATAGCTACTAAGATGTCCATTCTCCCCCATGTGAACTGTAGATTCAATACTATCCCAATCAAAATTCCAGCAGAGTTCTTTTTTGATAGTAGATAAACTGACACTAAAATATATATGAAAGTTACAAAAATAAAAATTAGTCAAAATAATATTGAAAAAGAATAAGATATTTGGAGAACTTATACTATACTTGATATTCAGATATAGTGGAAAGCTATAGTGACCAAGAAAGTATGGCATGGGTGCAAGATCAGTGGGATCAGTTCAACAGTCCAGAAATAAGCTGGTGCGTATATGACCAATTGATATTCAAGATGCTGAGATAACTGAGTGGGGAAAGGGATATCTTCTTTTCAACAAATAATGTGAGAACAACTGACTTAAAAAAAGAATCTCAATTCTTACCTCATTTTACACACAAAAATTAATTTGATATGCAGCAGAGATTTAAATGTTGAAGTCCAAACCATAAAATTGGCCGCTGGGCTGAGCTAGGGGCTGGCATGGGTTGTCCCTACCACAGGCTGCCTGCCCAGAAAGTGTACCACATGGAAGAGAGCGACCAGCCCCACTCCCCTGCTCATCGTCATTTCTCCAAATTTAATATGGTTGTAGAAATACCTCAGTGGACCAATGTTAAAATGGTGATTGCCACAGAAGAGTCATTAAGCAAGATTCAAAGGATGTATGTCACACTTCCAGGCCAGGGTCTTCCCTCACATGTGGAATCATGGTGTCTTCCCTCAGACCTGGAAAGAGCCCCATCGAAAAAATAAGGGCACAAACTGCTGTGGAGATAATGGTCCTATTGATGTTTGCAAAACAGACTCAAAGTTTCTTTCTCTAGAGAGTTTATTCATGTGAAAAATCCTTGGAAATTTGACTCTTCTTGATCAGGGTGAAACAGACCATAAATTAATTGCTATCAATGTGAACGATCCCAAAGCCTCAAAGTTTCATGATATTGATAATGTTAAGAAGTATGAATCAAGTTATTTGGAAGTTATGCTGAATTGCTTTAGGTAAGGTACCAGGTGGACAGCCATTTCTTGTTTAGTGGGGAATTCAAAAGCAAGGCTTTTGCTCTTGAAATCATGAAACCTACTCATGAGGTGTGATGGAAGTGCTATAAATTGCACAAACATGCAGGTGTGTGACAGCCTATTCCACTACACTTAGGAGGAAGCAAGGTCCTTAGCTGAATTGATATCATCTTCACAAATAAAGTAAGTAATGAAGAAGAGCAAGTGTGATGCTTCCTTAGCAAAAATTGAAACACCTGAAGTCCTGCTATCAAGATCAACTCTAAAGATTCTACAACCCAGTTCCCAGTTCCTCCACACCCAGCACTAGAAACAGGCAGATAGATGCTGACTTCCTGTTGAAATTTTCTTTCATTTCAAAATTTTTTTGAGATATGCAATTTTTAAATAACCACTGCAGTTTTAATGAAAAAAACAAAGTCATAAAACTTCTAGAAGAAAAAAATACAAGTAAATCATTGTGACTTTAGAGCAGGCAAAGACTTCTTAAACATGAAACTTGAAAGTGACCAATTAGATTTCATTAAAATGTAAAACTTGTGCTCTTGAAAAGATATTTTTAAAAATGAAAAGGCAAGTCACAAACCAGGAGAAAATATTCACCAACAGACTTATATCTAGAATGTTGAAGAAAAAACTTTTTACAACTCAATAAGATGACAAACAATCTAGTATTTTTTAACGTGCAAAAGATTTAAATAGTTACTTTATAAAAGAAAATGTGTGAATGCCCAATAAGAACATGAAAGAAATCTCACATCACTAGTAATCAGGGTACTCTAGATAAAACCACACTGGAAAAAGCCCTCCAGATGTCCATCAATAAATAAAGGGGTAAACAAATGGCAGTATATTCATACCAGGAACATTATTCAGCAATAACATGAAACAAACCTTTAAAACATGCTGAGAAAAAGAAGTCAGAGAGTGTAGACCATTTGATTTCATGTGAATGGAATCCCAGAAAAGGCAAAACTCCTCTATAGAGTCAGAAAGCCGATCAGCACCTGGGGCAAGGTGCGGGAGGAAAGAGACTTTCTAGGAGTGATGCAAATGACCTACATGCTATGCGGATAGGACTGTGGTTACCCAGATGTGTACCTTTTTTAAAAATGTACGTGAGCGTACACTTAAAATGGGTTCATTTTATTGCATGTGAATTGTAGTATTTAAAAAGTAATACACCAAAAAAGTTGATTTTCAAAAAATTCAGAGAGAATAGGAGCAGAACTAGAGAGGATGACTGAAAGATTCCCCCAGACCACAGGTCAGGAAGACAAGGGAGAGGCCTTGGGTAGGAGTCCCTGACCCACTCCCAATGTTCTACCCTCTTCAACTCAGTCTCTCTAGGACAGACAATACGGGGAGAGCTGATGTCAGGATTTGAGATTGAACCCAGACAAGATTGTTCGCAACAGTGCTTGCGCACCCCAGGACTCAATCTGTATTTGAAGATATTACATTAACAACAAAGAAGACAGGGCCTCCCTGAAGGCTCATGGGGTTAGGCACCTGCATCATGAAGCCTCAGCAGCCACTGCAGGAGGAGTTTGATCCCTGGCCAGGGAGGGGACCCAATTGGTGCAGCAGACCTCTCCTGCCTTACCTGCTGCTCCCCTCAGCAGTGTATTACGGTCAATCTGCCTGTTCTGTTCCCCACACTGTCTCTGATGAATCCTCTCACCCCTCCCCCACCTACTGTACCTCTGGCTTGTGCCCCATTCTTGTATGCATGGATAGATAAATCTTAAAACAACAACAACAAAGAAGTCTCCCCTCCAGGCTTCCCATGTGCTGTCTCCTTGTCACTGCCCAGCAGTTGGGGATGGGGATTTCATCCTACCTGGAACATTTGCTGCAGGCTAGGAGGACAGGTCAACAGGCTCCTGGCCATTCTTCTCAAGGAATGCCTCATACTCTTCAGATGGGACTGGATAACAAGAGGTACTTCCTTTTTGGAGATACTGTTTGTTACAACATCAGAGGTTCCCTCTAGACACGGACACAGGAGGCCAATATCTCTGTCCCTTGCCCTATAAAACTACAAGAATGACTTGTTGATCCACAGAGATAACAATGGGGCAATGAGTAACGACCTCTGGGCATGCTCCCCACGTGGGTGGTGTTTCTGGAAAGCAGGGGGAAGAGGTCAAGAAAGCACAAAGCTGGGAGGGGTCATAGTTGGTGGCTCTATCTTTGCCATCACAGAATGTGGGTTACTGGCAGTGGTACAGGGTACACACCTGTTGTTCTGAACTATGTATCATTATTTTGGGGGTACTTTCCATTGACAGCAGATTTTCAATTTATAATAGGCATATATGAAGTTCAAACAATTTTGTTTACATTTTCTTTTTAAAGAAGAATATAAAGCAAATAATGACACTGATTTCATGCAAATAGAGAAAAAAAAAACAAATCCCAAACCCCATAGAGATAGTATACCAATAACTGAAATTTAGAGAACACTGGTACACCAACTCCCCATCTATCAGATTGCCTGAGGTGACATGGAAGTCTTAACAGCAAAATTCTCAGTGGAAAACCCAGAGGCACATAGGAGCCCTGAGCCATGAAGACAACAGGCACAGTGGCCCTGAGGCCTGCTGACCTGATCAGGATGATCAGAGGGGCGCAGGCCCAGCAGAGGAGGGAGTTCAGAGCTCCCTCCGAGACTCCCAGAGCATTTCCGAGGGGTTACAAATAGCCCTGGCTGTTCTCTAGCAAGTGTGTTTTAGCCACAAAAGACAAAAATCACTTACCTTCATGCTTCTGTCTCTTCAGTCCCCAAAACTGACATTGCTTAGCCAAACCCTAGGCTGCAAGGGGCCAGGAAAGGAGCTCCTGCCTAAACGGCAGGACCCACCCCTCCTCTGGCGTCAGAGTCCATGTGTCGGTATGCCAACGCCAACCCGAGAGCACCTGTGTCCCAGCTCCAGACCAGGCCCAGTGGACACTGGCTCATGGGGTCCTCCTGACACCCCTCTGAGGTAGGTAAGTTCACTGATCATCTCCCCACAGAGCTGAGGAAACGTTGAGTCTCAGAAATGTTCAGAGCTTACACAAAGTTCAAATACAGCCAGTAGATGTGAGGGCAGGGACCTGAACCCCATGCTATCTGAGGTTAAAGCTGGCCCCCTCTAGCCTCCTCCTACTGCGTCATAGAGGCCCAAATTCAGTGCAACTGGAACAATTCCCTTCAGCTGCTGGCCGCCCTGTCAGCTTTTCTGAACTCCTCCTGGTTGATTCAGCTTGGTGCAGGATTCGCTGCACTTGGTGTCCCCAGAGCTGGGTGCTACATTGCCTCTTACAAATAAGGAAACTGAGACTCAGAATGGCTCATACACTAGGTGCACACCTAGTGATAAAGGGAATGCAAACCTGTATCACTTTAAAGTGATCGCTATACATTTTGTTGTTGCTTTAGCGTTTATAGCATAAGTACAATATTGTAAGTCAACATTTAAATAATGTTATACTACTTTATGCCCAATGACAATTATTATTTACATTTTCCCTCTCTAGGTCTTGGTGCTCTTGTTGTCATTCATCTCATTTCTCTGTATGTTATAAACGCTGCAGTGTAGTGTTTTCATTTTTGCTTTAAACAGATATCTGTAAATGAGACTAATACAAAATAGTCTGTTTATCTCATGGTTATTATGGTGGTGCTCTTCATTCCTTTGTGTGGATCCAGATTTCTATCTGGTATCATTTTCATTCTTCTTGAAGGACTTGTTTTTATTTATTTTTTTTATCACTTCATGTAGTGTAGACCTGTTGGTGATGAATTTTGGAGTGGGGGGAATTTTATATCTGAAAAAGTACACATTTCACTATTTTGAAAGATATTTTCAGTATATGAAAGATTCTAGAGTGACAATTCTTATCTTTTACCACTTGAAACGTGTTTAAACTAGTCCTGCTTTACATTTATTCCAACAGGAATTCTACATTTTTCCCCCTTGAGTTAGTTTTAAGATTTTTCTCTATAGCTCTTGTTTTGAGCAAGTTGATTATGAAACTTGTAAATTTTTTTTCATGTTTTTTGAGGGGAGAGGCATGGGATTTATTGAGTTTCTTGGATACATGGATTTATATTTTTTTTTATCTAATTCAGGAAATACATGGCCATTAGTTTTCCTGAAAAAGATATTTTAAACTACAACTACCTTTGTGATCCAAAAATTCCACTTCAGAGTATATATGCAAAGAAAATGAAAATGGGACCACTAAAATATAGCTGAACTCTCATATTTACTACAGCATTAATACAATGAAATATTACTCAGGCCTCAGAAAGAAGGAAATCCTGACATTTTTGACAACATGGATAGAACAAAATGAAATAAACCACACAGAGAAAGACAAATACTGTATGATCTCACTTATATGTAGAATTAAAAATAATTCATTGAAACAGAGAGTTAAAGGGTAACTGGTAGTCAGGGAGGAATGGGGAGATGTTGGCCAAAAGGCACAAACTTCCGGTTTTCAGATGAATAAGTTGTCAGTATCTAACATACGACATGGTGACTACCATTTATAACACTGTATTATGAGCTTGAAAATTTCTAAGATCTTAGAAGTTTGCTGATATCTGATGATCTTAAATGTTCTCACCACCAAAAAGAAATGGTAATTTGTGTAACATGATAAATTTATTAGTTAAATTTACAGTGGTAATCATTTTGCAGTGTATACATGTATCAAATTAACATATTGTATGTCTGAGGTATTTGTTAACCCTATAGTAAGAATCCTTTTGCAATATATATGGGCATAAAATTAACATGTTATTACCTTAATTTACACAATTTTATACTCCAACTATATCTTAATAAAGGTAGAGAAAACATCTTGCACTTATTTCTCGCCTCTCTTTCAGGGTCTCCAGTTACATGTACATTAACTACAGTTGTCCTAATAGCCTACTGATATTTTCCTTGTTTGAAGTATATTTCCTCTTTATATTTCATTTTGGATAGATTCAATTGCTCTGTCTTTAAACACACTAATATTCTCTTCTGCAATGTCTAATCTGCCATTTGTAATATCCAGTGGCTTCTTCTTTTAATCTCGGATATTGTAGTTTTTGTGTCTGCAGGTAGACACAAAACATGTTCCACTTCCCTCTAGCTTCCTGAAAATATAGCTCATAGTTTGAATAACTGTGTTAAGGTCCCACTCTACAGATTATGTATAATTTCTGCAGCAGTTTCTAGTGACTGACCTTTCTCTTCTCAGTGGAACATATATGTATATTTCTTTGAATGCCTGGAAATCTATTTTTAAAAAGACGTATTTATTTATTCATATAAGAACTGGGGTACAGGCCAGGGGTGAGAAGATTCACCAGAGACAGAATGGGGAACAGAACAGGTAGACTGACTGAAATACACTGCTGAGGAGAGCAGTGGGTGAGGCAGGAGAGGTTTGCTGTGCCATGTGGGTCCCCTCCCTTTCTGGGGATTGGACTTGTTCTGCAGTGTGGTGTTTAAACCCTTGCACAACCAGGGAAGTCTGAATGCCTGAAAATCTAAACATATATGACAGACATTTTGAATTTTACCTTGTTGGGTACTAGATTTTTTTGGAATCCTATAAATATGATTGACTCTTGCTATGGGGTATGACTAAGTTACCTGGAGTCTATTTAATTCTTTCAGGTCTTGTTTTTAAGCTTTGTTAGACAGGACCAGAGTAGTATTTAGCCTAATTCTTCCTCACTACTGGGGCAAACTTTTCTATATATTCTGTCTGACAGTCTGTGAATTGTGAAAATTTTGTCTTTGATGAAAACAAGCATTATTTCTGTGCCTTCATGAGCTACAGTTATTTCCCCCCTGATCCTTTTTGGGTAATGCTTTCCCCTACCTTGTGAAATCCCCTCATACATGTGCACTGCTCTGTAATCAGATGAACACTCCAGGGATCTTCTGTAGACTTCTAGAGTTCTTTCTCTAAGCAACTGTTACTCTCTGATGATCATCCTGCAATTAAAGCCACTTCGGTCTTCCAGCTCTGCCTCAACTTGAGGATACTGCTAAGCTCTCCCTGGGCTCTTTTCATGCATTGAGCTGGGACAATCATAGGATTCATTTCACTTGCTTCCCACGTGTCAGAGATCATTGGTCTTCGTTACCTAATAGCCAATATCTTTATAACATTATTTCATATATTTGTCCAGTTTTTAAATTATCTTGTGTAGAAGTAAATCTAGTTTGTTAATACAACTTACAATCAGAGGTTTAAAATATTTTATTTTTGATAGTGTAGGTTTCAAATGTGTGATTACTCATCCAAATTGAGATAAAATCCCATGATTTTATGACTTAGTGGGAAGTGAACATGTTCAGTCCATGGTGCCTACTTCTTTGGCAATTACTGCTAACACCTGGGCTGCTTGGGGAGAGGAGGAGATCCCAGGATGTTCTGTGCATGGAGGAATGTGGGTCCAGACTTGCCTCCCCGCACACCACCAATGCCACCCTGATAATTGCTTTATGTCTTGAGCAGTCAAAGCCATTTTTTGTCCAGGCTTGTGGTAGTTTACAAAATTTAATTCCCCTAACCACTTAACTGTGTTGCTAATCATAACCAAGGCTCTTTCCTGGTCGCAGTACTCAAAGCTCTAAGTGCTTTCTTACTCCCTCTCTGGCCTCTTTCTGAATGTCAAGGCAGCCACCTGGAGCCTCTCTATTAGGAACAAAAAGAACAAAATTAATGTTTTAGTCCTGAGTGCTTTATTCAACTGATAAGTCTTACGTTGTTGCTCAAAGCAATATTACTATTTGGGGCTCAAAATTCTGATCCTTCCCCCCCTTAAAGGTGCCTCACTTGCACATCTATGCTGGCTTAGTCTTTCCTGAATGTACATCCCTCTTGACATCACAGTCAACAACACCCACACATACTCTCCATCCTTTTCCCTGGTGCTGTGAGTTCACTAGGTATGTGGTCTTCCTCTCACATTTCAGAAATCCATCATTTTTTTATGTATCCATTCTTTTATATATATATATTTGACATCAATTATAACCCCCATGTATTACCCATCACTGTAACACCAGTGCACCATCACCTCAGTACCCCGTGCTCCCGTCTGCCCTCAACCCTCCCCCTCTTCCCTCCCCACCAAGT
>JAGFMF010011876.1:571146-582709 GCA_019455555.1 Galemys pyrenaicus
GGAAGTTCCATTCTTAGTAGATTGAGGAACCGCCATACTGCTTTCCATAATGGTTGGACCAGCTTGCATTCCCACCAGCCATGTAAGAGAGTTCCTTTTCTCCACATCCTCCACATCCTCCACATCCTTTTTCAAAAATCCATCATTTTATAAAATGATTTTCCTCTAACAACATGGATCTGTTTCTACAGCCCCCAATATAGCTTCATCACTGCTTACTTCATATTGCTAAGCCAGTGCCACATACTGTAGGATTTTATTTCAGCAAGATTCTACTTCCTGGGTCTCCCTGGTGGCACAAGGGGTTAAGCACCAAACTATGAAGCATCCAGGGAAGGTGACCCACATGGCACAGCAGACCTCACCCACTGTTCCCCTCAGCAAGTATATTTCAGTCCATCTGCCTGTTCTTTTCCCCATTCTGTCCCTGGTGAATCCTCTCTCTCTCCCGACACCTCTGGCCTGAACCCCAGTTCTTGTATACATAAATAAATCTTTAAAAAAAAGATTCCACTTTAGCAATTTCTGTATCTGTTAAAATGGGCTAACAACTATAACAACAATACTAAATCTCAGTGGCTTAAACAAATACCTCCCCCTGACACACACTTAACAGTGAATTTTCCTACTTTGGTGACTCCCTCTGTCCCCTTGCAGACCTCTGCTTGTCCTCTGCATTCAGATGAGTAAAGGTTCATAAGAAAGTCTAGGAGATGACCCAGGTGTGGCATTTTGTTGACTAGAACTAATTACATGGTCCCGTTCATGTATATAGGGGTTTCTGGGAAGTACAGTTTTCTTGTGTGACTTTGGGAAAAAATAAATGACTTAGTGACTTGACAGGCCTGTCAACAGTTCCATTCCCCTCTCCCTTGGCTTGCTTTCCACTGTGCACTCACCAGCAGAGCACCAACCCCCCCAGAGGATGGGGTGGGGCCCATGTGCCTCATGCTTTCTAATAGGCTCCACTGCCCCTAAGTCTGGAAGTCTCTGACTTTTTCTGACACTGTCTATCCTGTCATCTGCACACTGTCTTGCCTGGTGTTCCTAGTTCCTGTGCACATGTATTTTCCTCCTTACAGAGGAAAAGGTCTTAGACAGGAGGTGTAGCCCAAGTCATAGCAAGTAAGTACTTTACTGGGGAAGAGCCAGTTCTGCCTCTTCTTACTAAACCAGTTTTGTTGTCTGGCCAGAGTACAATGAAACAGAAAAGGGAGGCTGTTTAGAACCTGAGAACCAGAGGGAAGAGCCTCTGATCTTGTCTTGCCAGGTATGTACTCTAGCTTGAATATGACCATGGCTTCCCCTCTTCCATGAAGAAGTGCATAGCCAGGCTTCCCATGCCAGTGAACCACTGTTCAGTACATCCAGAAGACCCTGAACTAAACTCCCTTGAACTTCCTGAGTTCTCACATCCACACATTTCTACAGACTGGCTGTCCTGCTCCAGTCCTCTTTCTTCCTCCACTTAATTCAACAGATCAAAAACATGCCAAGTCCTTCACCAGCACAGCATCTGGGAGGCTGCAGCAGAATGGTTCTCAATGCTTCCAGATCCTGCAGAGGTAATGTGAGTGCTAAATCGCCGTCCTGTGGCACCAGCTTCTGTGTCCATCACATTCTCCAGACTCAGAGACCCTGAGAAGCAGACAGGTTTTTCTCTATCTCTGGCTCTTAGCAAGGGGTCTGGCCCTGAATGCATGCTCAGTAGATGAATGCTGGATGAAACTGAGTGAAACACTGACTGAACAAGAATGCCAACAAAGGCAGAACCAAGGAACTTGCTTGTCTCCAACGGGACGTTTGGAAAGAGTAGAACAAATCAGAGTTACAGGGGACAATGTGGACTAGGAAGGCAGTCCCCTAAAGCCAGGTCATATGAGACCACCTATGGATGGGGGCTTCAGCTGAAATAAATAAAACAAAACAATATTGTCTCTGCCCAAGTAGAAAAGTCCGGAGAGAGAACTACTTTTATGAATACCTTTTTCCTTGCGCTCTAGCATAAAACTCTCTCTCACCCAGAAGGTCCTTAATTATTAAACTTTTATCAAAGGTACTGAGTATCTAATACGTACCAGCACCCTACTGGGTATAGAGGATTCAATATAATGAGCACAGTCCCTACCTACCTGCATGGAACTTCCAGCTAATTTACCAACAAATAATTAACTGTCTGTATATAGCACGGTAAACTGCACAGCTCTCTGTCCAAGCCCATTTTCATCCTGAGTGACAAGCAGCATGTGGTAAAGTACAGTTTTCTTCCACTTTACCACCTTCCTGGGGTCAAACCTACTCCTCTTCTGGGGTCCTGAGTCCTATCAGCCTAGGATAGTGGGACAACAGGACGTAATCTTGAGTAGGGGTGAGTGGATAGACAGAAACTAAGATAATGGGAACAATAAAACAGACCTGCTATTAACTGGCCCTGCTTGTCCCTTGTCTTGCACCAGGTTCACTCTGAAGCTGTGCTCTGAGGCCATTCATCTCAGAAAAGGAGAGGGCTTAAAATAATGTTACTTCATATTGGTTTCTAGTCCAAGGCATCCATTTCATTTCCTCCAAATATCTACCCTCTCATTTAAAGCCCAACTCTCAGGTTATCTAATGTGCAAGTGCTCCAAAGACTACAAGGGTAGGAGGAACTCTGTCACACATGGGGTCCAGAGCTGCAGAGGAAGTAGAGATAGAAAATAAAGTACAAATTATATGTTTTGATCCTAATTATACAGATTAATCAAATCCAAGCAATATGAGTAAGCTCATATTGTTACAGGATCAGCAACTATCAAGAACAATCAAGAAGGGGGCTGGCACTTGTGAGCATTGCTATTTCTAGAAAACATCTCAAAACAGCTTTGCTCAACCAAACTTGTACCTACCACCCTTCTTCCCAACACCGACTTTCAGTCTCAGAGGGAAGGCATTGTTATGGTCAGCAAATCTGGCTAGATTAAATGTAGTGATTAAAAGAGTGTGTGTGGCCGTGCACAAAAAACAACTCAAAATGAATAAAAGACTTGAACATAAGAACTGAAACTGAACATAAGAAGAAAATACAGGCAAAACACTCCATGACATACATCTCTGAAACATCTTGAAAGAATCATCCCCCATAGCAAAGAAAATGAAGGAAAAGATAAACAGCTGGGACTACATCAAACTAAAAAGCCAAAACAAGAGACACCCTACTGACTGGGAGAAAATATTTGCACTCCATTGAACTGATAATGTAACCGAAAGACAAAGACGTTGGAATTCGGGCTACCTGTCACCACCGAATGTCAATAAAGTAGAGACAGGAATAGAATTTTTAAAGTGCACTTTAATCAGACAGCTGGCAATCTGTAAGAGGGGGCAATTAACACCCTAAAGAAACTGCTTTAACATTTCATTTCCAGCTGCCTTTTTATAGTTGAACAAATAGAGTTGAACAAATAGAGTTCAGCAGTAAGCAGCCTTCACTACTGCCAGGAGATTATGATGTCCAGCCCCTGGAGCTCCTTATTGCCATCCTGGATCCCTGGCCTCAGGCTCGTCCCACTGCACTGAAGCTGGTCTTCATATAGCACTGGCTCCCTGCACTCCTTCAGATGTGTCCTTGGGCTGGAAGATTAACTCAGAGTAGACAGGTCATAAACAATATGTGTGTGCAGATTTTTTACTATACCAGCTTAGTGTCTCACCTGATCTCCTCCTTGTCCCTCACCCTTTTCATTAAGGGACTGATTGCAACGATCTACAAAGAGCTCACGCGACTCAACAAAAATAAAGCAAAAAACCCACTCAAAAAATTGGCAGAAGAATTAAAAAAGACACTTCTCCAAAAAGGAAATGCAAATGTCTGACAGGTATATGAAAAATTTCAACATCCCTCATAATCAGGGAAATACATATCAAAACCACAATGAGCTACCACGTTAAACTAGAGAGAATGGCCCATGTTAAAAAAAACTGGCAACGGCAAATGTGAGTGAAGATGTGGTGAAAAAGGAACTCTCTTACGCTGCTGGTGGGAATGCAAACTGGTCCAATGACATGGAAGCTGTGTGGGGTTTCCTCAAACTACTAAAAATGGAGCTACCTTATGGCTCACCAATTCCATTCCTAGGGGTCTACCCAAAGGGCAAAAAAACATTAATTCAAAAGGACACTTGCACCCCTATGTTTATTGTAGCACTATTCACAATAGCTAAGAAAACAACCTAAATGCCCCAAAACAGATGACTGGATCAAGATGTGGTATATGTACACAATGGGACACTACTCAATGATCAAAAAGATAAACTCATGTCATTTGCAACAACAAGGATGGAGCTGGATGGGATTACTCTCAGTGGAATAAATCAGAAGGAAAAAGGAAAATATCAGATAGCATCACTTATAAGAGGAATACAGGGGAAACAAACAAGGGATCAGAAAAAAAGACAAAACTAGCAAGCAAACTATAAATTGGAGACATTCAGCAGGGGAGAGGGGGGCAGAGGGATCAAACAGAGGAAGGAAAAGCATGAGAGACTGTGGTGATGGCTCACAGGTATCTTGGTGGTAGTAATTTTATGGGGATTATACCTGACAGGAGAAATCAAACACTGCACAAAATGAAAACCTGTATGTGTGTGTGTGTGTGTGTGTGTATGAGAGAGAGAGAGAGAGAGAATCATAGAAGTATGGGGGTAGAAAAAGAGAAATAGCATGCATTTAAGAGAAAGGGAGAGGCATAAAACGTTCACAAAAAGTTACTACTTATTAAGCCATAAGGGGAAACTAAAAATTTCCCCCAAAGGAAATGTATATGCCACATTAATTAGCTGCAACTCAGTTATGCTAAGTAAAATAATTATTAGAAATAAAAGGATGGTAATATACATACACCTGGAAAAATGTCCAATTCTCTAAATTACTTGAGGGTTACAAAAAACTCCACCACTATCATACTTTAAATCTATTTAGCAATGAGGTATATCATCTGTAGGGGGGGCAAAGTAGTAAACTACAAGCCAATCTCCCTCCTCCAGAAACAGTGAGTTAACAAAAAATATATGGATCAGAATACTTCTGTGAGAACTTTAGAGACTAGTTGAGAAGTTGTACCACCCAGGCCATTGTAAAACCAAGAGAGATTCTAGTGAAAGGGGTGGGAAAAACGATAACATTTGGCGTGTCAGTTTACTTCCTTTCTCCTATGCAACACAGTGCTGGACAACCAGGAGGAAACTCTCCACCCCCACTCCTGGGTCCTACTTAGGGGGAAAAAAACAAAAGTGTGAATTGTGTGGGGCCAACATTCGTGCTTATCTGGGGGTTTCCCAGAGGCTGGATCCTGTCTCGCCTGACTGGCACCAGAATTTGGAAACAGAGCAAGATTAGAGCTGCACTTCCATAGGCCAACACTAAAGAGAGCAAGAGTTTAGAGGAGGTTTAAGAGATCTGAGAACCATCAGCCAAGGTAATTGCGGAAGGTCTTCTGCATGGAACAAGGATGCAAATTCTGGCAGAGGTAGTTTGTTCCCCCCTCAAATCTCAGCAAAGAATTACAAGGGACACAAAAACATGGTTCAATCAAAGAAACAAAATATAACTCCAGAAACTGACTCTAAAGAAATGCAGGTCTATAAGCTTTCTGACAAAGAATTTTAAATAAGTAAAATTAGATAGATTACTTAAAAACAAACTCACTTTAAAACTTTAACTGTTTAAGAAGAAAAAATGAACTTTTCAATAAATGCTGTAAAAGAATTTTTAATATTCAAGATCTGTTTCTGATGAAATAAGGAATGTTTAAATTGATCGTAGAAAAGGATCTTAGAAATCTGCAGAAGAGGGCCCTCCCTGGTGGCACAGTGGGTTGAGCAACGCACTGTGGGGCAAACTGCAGGGCAAACTGCAGCCACTGAAGCACGAATTCGATCCCTGCCACCGACTGGGGAGGTGACCCACACAGCGCAGGCAGACCTCTCCGGCCTGGCCCACTACTCCCTTCAGCGTTGTGTTTTGGTCCATCTGCCTGTTCTGCTCCCTGCTCTGTCTGGTGGATTCTCTCACTGCCCTGCACCTCTGGCCTGTACCCCAGTGCTTGTAACATAAATAAATAAATTAAAAAAAAAAAAAAAGAAAGAAATCTGCAGAAGACATCACAGTAAGTAGTATAGTACCAGTTGTATTCTTGTTGTAAGGAACAAAGTGAAGAATACATGTTATCACTGCAAATATTGAAGATTATCTTGATGGCTTTCATAAGAGAGAGAAAAAGAGATACCACATCAAGCCAGAAAAAAAGTATATAAATATACAAAATAGCCTAATAATTGTTGGCAATATAATCATAAACATAAAGCCAATTGACAAATTTTTAGAATACAGCAAAGGAGCCTAACATCAGACAAAAAGCAAGGTAGCGACTTTCTTTTATGCCAGCAAAAATAACTTTAAAACTATAACAGCAAAATACCCATTTGTTTGTTTTAATCTAAAAATTCTCTATCTCCAGGTTTACATTGTAACAGTATAACAATAATAATAAATTTAGAATTGTAAAAGACATATATGAAGAAATTTTAAAATTTTGAAAGATATGAAAAATAAATTTATTATAGTGGGAAAATATACTGCAATGATAGATAGCATGACTCTAATTTTTAATAAGTCAATTCTCTAAAATGTAAATATTAACTGCAATTATAATAGAAATATTTAAAGGGAGTTTATAAGATTCCAAAATTCCTCTGAACAAGTAAATATGCAAGAAAAGACAAGGTGATTTGAAAAGATAAATGATTTGAAAAGACAAGAAAAACCAGTAAGGGAGGAATGTGTCCTATATATAAACAAGCTTACTCTGAATCTAGATGAATGGTGTTGATTCAGGCATAAACAAGTGGATTAGCAAAGCGAACAGAAAATATAGAACTTATGCATGTACGAGGATCAGGTATATTGAAGGTTGTATTGTAAAAATATTTGAAAGGAATTGGAATGATCAGCCAATGTGTTGGGTAAAATTAGCTATGTAACATAAAGAGGGAAGCAGAATAAAGTTGTTATACTTTTACAGATATAAAAGCATCTATAAAAGTACTAGGAGAAAATTTAGGCTACTATGTTTATAATTAGCAGAAAAGAAGGACATAAGACATAATGTAAACACTACGAAAGGGAAAAAATTTGATTAATTTGATAACACCAAAACTGAAATGAAAAATCTAGTGCTAGATTGGGAGAAAATATTTGCATAGTACATATTACACAATAAATTATATCCAGAACATATAGGGAACTTGAATGAAGAGACAAGTCACCCAAAGCAAAAATGGGCAGAGGCCATGAACAGGCAGTTCCCAGGAAAAGATTTAGAGATAGGCCTTAAACTTAGATGGAGGGAGACCCTATTCTTTTATCAAAGTATCTGTGATCTCAAGAGCTTCCCAAGAGGGTGAGTCAAGCACTCAGGTTGGATTTCTTCTGTGCTTCTGCCACTTGGCCCAAGATAAGAGTACAATTATGGAAAAGGAATAACTAAAGGCCCAACTTCAGTTTCTTAGCTAGAGGACAAAAGTAGGGAGCTGCAGGGAAAGAAACAGTATGGGAAAGCTTGCAGAGTAGAGGGAGCTTAAGGGAAAAACCCTGATGCTGTTTATGAAATTCAATGCTAGCCTCTGAAAGATGCATGTGTGGCACCTTTGAAAGACTCTTCTCCTAATTAGCATACCACAGGATTTGATAGGCAAATTAAGCAAGAGAAAGACTGCTTCTCCAGATACAGTGGCCACTGGTGGGCACATATAGAGAACAGAGCTGAACAGCACCGCTGAGTGTTTGACTACAGAATGCACATAAAACCACAAACTACAGGCAACTGATGGGAACTGCCTCTAAACATAAAATAAAACATTTTTCATAGGATATAAATAAGACTCAGAATTCTATAACATAATGTTAAGGACAACAAGCACATGATCCAAAATTACTAGGCATATAAAAATAACAAAATAGGAAAATCTCAACAATCATGGGAAAAGTCAGTTATCAGATGCCAACATCAACATGACATTAATATTGGGATTATATGACAGAGAATTTAAGACAACATTTAGAAAATAAGAGTGAAATTTTAAAAACGAAAAATAAATAGGGATGAAAAACTGTTAAAAATTAATGAAAAGAGTGAAAGTCTCAACAAAGAAGCAGAAGCTATACAGAACCACATGGAACTTTTAGAATTAATACAATGACTAAAGCAAAAATATCCTAGGACAGATTTAGTTACAGAATAGAGATGACAGAAGGAAGTTGTGAACTTGAAGATAAAACAATAGAAATAATCCAATCTGGGTAACAGAGAGGAAAAAATTTTTAGAAAGTGAATAGGGTAAAGAAGTCTATGAGAAAATATCCAATTGTTAAATATTTGTGTCATCACAAAAGGAAAAAGTAATGCAAGGCAGAAGCAATAGATGAAAGAAACTTAAAGCTTCCCAAATTTGGTGAAAGATAAAAAAATTACAGAATCAAAAAGCTAAATGAGCCCCAAAAATAATAAACCTAAAAAATTATGAATATATATATACAAACACTATTCCTAATTTTTACTATATACATAGTAAAATTTATGTGTAGTATAATCAAACTGCTGAAAACTAAAATCAGAGAAAAAAGTCTTAAAAGCAGGAAAAAGGAAAAAACAAACCAAGAGTACGTGATTTCTACCAGAGGAACAATGAGTCATATGACTATAGATTCCTCTTTAGAAACCAAAGAGGACAGAAAGGAATGCAACAACACATTCAAAGTGCTGGAAGAAAGGAACTCTTCTGTGTCCTGATTATGGTGGTTGTTACACAGATTTATTTCTTTGCCAAAATTCAAAGAACAAAAAAGTATATCTCCCATATGTTAATAATTAAAGCAAATTTGAAATAATACAATTCAGGAGTAGACTTTATCAATCAAACAATTAACAGAGTAAATGTCTTTGCCACTTCACCATCTTGCTCTCAGCTATGCAGGCAGCTTAAAATTATGTTTAGATGTTAAAGCCACTAAGACAACCTCTTTTTGGTTAGGCACTTCTGCAAGATTTTTAGTGTTTCTTCTAAAGATCTTAACATTGCACTAAGGTGGTGTCCTTAACTGTAAAAAAGAAGGCCTCTTATGCCTTCAAAATCTAACATGCTGGAGAAAATCACACACAAGCTAGCAGTTACACTGACATCATTGTTTATCAATCATGTATGAACTAATCCTCATTAACAAACATCATGGAGTGGAACAGACTTTAATAACTAGGGTAAAGAAATACACAAATTAAAATGTTCTGAGGTCATTTCATTGTTCAGGAAGTGGGCAAAGATATTAACATTAATCTTTGGTAAATCAAAGATAAATACTGTAATTTCCTGGGACATTTCTAACAAAATAAACATAGACTATATTAGAAGCTGGTGAGGGGAAGTGAAATTAGTAAATGTTTACATAATCAAAAATAAAAAAAGAAAGGTGAAAGAAGTACGGGATCCACAACTAATAATAAACACATAGGTATGAATGAAATTGAAATAATTAGCAATTAATTGCATGCTAAAAAATTCAAAACAAAATACAACTGATATTATTTGTATGCTCTGTGTTATAAAGAAGCAGAAAGGTTTAAAGTAAAATTAATGAAATACATCATATAAATTAACTGAAAGCTAGCTTAGCCAAAACCTCTCTATAACTGATAAAACAGGTATACAAAAATCGACAATAATCCTGAACTGATTTGAGCCATGGTATTCACAAATTCGACCTACTGGATATAGTTGTTCCACCTAACAACTGTCGACACACATTCTTTCTAAGCACATATTAGCCATTTACAAAAATGTATCATAAAGCCATAAAGCAAATTTCAAAGGAATTCAAACAAAGATGAGCGTGTCTGTGGCCACTGTGCTATTCCATAGATAGATAACAACAAAAGATAATTAGAAAAGTTTGCATATTTTGATATCAACATGTATACTCCTAAATAATTGAAGGGCTAGAGAATCACAATGTAAATCAGAAACTATTTTGAACTGAACAGTAATGAAAATGGTAAATAATTAAATTCATGGGATCCACTGAAGCAGAATTTGGAAGAAAAGGTAGATACTACAATACGTATGTTGGAAAAGAAACAAAGACTGAAAAAGATTTGAATGCAAAAAAAATCATGAAATAAATGCAAAAGAATAAGAATTTGTGAAATAGGAAAAAGATGCTGTATAAGTGTATCTAGAAGTTTATGAAGATTTTGACAATTCATTAACTCTGACAAGACCATGATGAAAATAATTAAGCACATGTATCTAATATTATGAATAAAAAAGGTAAATAATTAACAATGCCACAGACATTAAAATATAATAAAATAATATTTTGATGAATTTATATACATTTGAAACTTTACATGTTCTAGAGAAGTTCCTGGGAAAAAAAATATAACTCAAAGGTAATAGAAGATTAGAATAGCAAGAAAAATTCTAGATCCAAACCACTTCATTAGTGTCCGCATTATTCAAGAAATATATATTTGAAATTAGACATGAGCTCTTCCAGGAATAGGAAAAGAAAGAATATGAACAATCAATTTTTCCTTTTGGGTAGGTTGTCATAATGTAGTTCTTTAATCTGAGAAAGTATAAGACCAGAGCATTAGAGACAGCACTATCATTTGTGAGCATGGACATATAACCCTTTTTAAAATGCTGTCCTATCAAATTCAGCAATATGTAAAAAAGAATAAAACATGACCATCAAGTTGCATTCCTTCAAGGAACATGATTCAAGGAACAATAATTTCTAATTATTATTAGAAAATTAAACATTTTGCCAGATATCAGATTAAAAGGTGTAAGATCCATCAGTACATTTTGTCTTGTTTTGTTTTGATGATTGCACAAAAATATAAAATTTTAGAATAAGAGGATTTAGCAAACTTACTTAGCACAAAAAATCAATATAAAAATCAATTACTTTTCTTCAGTATCATATCCTGAATATATTATCAATATATAAAAATCAATTATGTTGCTAAATACAACAAACTTTATTTTTAAAGTTTAGAATGTGATTTTTTTAATATAATTTTTTAAATTTACATATATTTGGCATCAATTGTAATCTCCATGTATTACCCATCACTGTAACACCAGTGCACCATCACCTCAGTACCCCGTGCTCCCGTCTGCCCTCAACCCTCCCCCTCTTCCCTCCCCACCAAGTGTCCCCAGTTTGTCTTTGTCTTTTCATTTTTGGTTTTTGTTTCTTTCTTGTTGTTATTATTATTATTATTCCTTTCCTTGACCTTTATTGGGTTCCCTTATATTCCTCCTAGGGGAGGAACCATCTGATATTTTTCTTTTGGCTTCTGACTTACTTCGCTGAACATAATCCCTTCCAGTTCCATCCATGTTCCTATGAATGCGTCTAGTTTTTGATTTCTGATTGCTGAGTAGTATTCCATCGTGTCTATGTACCACAGCTTCCTGATCCACTCATCTGTTTTTGGGCATTTAGGTTGTTTCCAGGTCTTACC
>JAGFMF010011876.1:582759-627244 GCA_019455555.1 Galemys pyrenaicus
GAGAAGTTGAGCATTTTTTCATATGCCTGTTGGCCATTTGCATGTCCTCTTTGGAGAATTGCCTTTTTAGCTCTTTTGCCCATTTTTTGACTGGGTTGTCCTCTTTGTTTTTGTTTAGTCTGGTTAGTTCTTTGTGGATCTGTGTGATAAGTCCCTTGTCAGTAATGTTGTGTGCAAAGATTTTCTCCCAGTTGGTGGGTTGTCGCTTTGTTTTGGTTAGCGTATCTTTTGCTGTTCAGAAGCTTTTAAGTTTGATGTAGTCCCAGCTGTTTATCCTCTCCTTCACTATCTTTGCTTTAGGTGACTACAACAAACATTTTGAAAAAGAAAGTAAGAAAACAATAGGATTAGTAAGAATAAAATAGTTAGGAATAAATTTAAGAAAGTACAGAAAACAATAAACATTAGTGAAAGAAATTGAAGATGATTTCAATAAATGCAAAATCATTCCATGTTTATGAATCAGAACAATTTTGTTCAGGTGGCAGTACTTCACAAACTGACCTAAAGAGCCAAAGAACTTTTAATAAAAATTCCAGCATTGTTTTCTGGAAATGACAAACTAAATTCTAGAACTAATATGGAAATGCAAGGGACCCAGAATCCAAAATAATCTTTAAAAAGAACAAAGTTGGAAGACTCATACTTTCTGATAAAACCTACAACAAATCTACAGTAATTAAGACAATGTGGTGCTGGCATAGGGTAGATATATGGATCAATGGAATAGAACTGATAGTCCAGACTTAAATTCTAATGTTTATGAACAACTAATTTTTTTTTATAAAAAGCCCTAAATAATTAATGGAGAAATAAATTTTCTTTCCAACAAATAGTTTGAAAACTACTGGATATCCCTATGCAAAAAGTCAGGGTCAGACCAGACCTAAAAATTAAATCAGCATAGGTCATGGATAGATATATTAAGAACTTTTAGTTTATAAAAAAATCATTAATAGTTTTTGTCATAAAATTCTTAGTAGGCATTTGTGATCATGAATGAGAGAATGATTTCATATATGCCAGAAAAGTATAATCTATGAAACAGAAGATAGGTACATTGAACTTCATCAAACTTTTGTTCCTTGAGGAGCATTAACAAGAGAGTGAAAAGTAATGAATGGACTAGAGAAAATATTTGCAAATTGTATTTCTGATAAGAATCTATTATCCAAAATATATAGAGAACTCTTAAGCTCAGTAATGAAAAGATATACAATCCTATTATAAAATGGGCAAAGAATTTGAAGAGATATTTCTTTATAAAAAAATACAAATGGCTAATAAGCACATGAAAAAGATACTTCACATCGTTAGTCACTTGAGAAATGGAAATCAAAACCACAATGAGGTACCACTTCATACCCACGAGTATGACTATGATAAAAAAGACAGACAGTAACAAGCACTGGCAAGAATATAAAGAAATTGGAACCCTCATACAATGCTGGTGGGAATGTAAAATGGTGTGGGCACTTTTGGAAAGAGTTTGGAAGTTCTCCAAAATGTTAAACAAAGCATTACCACATGACCCAATGATTCCACTCCAATCTTACCAAGAGAAATAATATGTCCACACAAAACATGTACATAAATGCTTGCAGTGGCAGTATTCACAATAGCCAGAAGTACAAATAACCCAAATATTCACTGAATGGTGAATGGATAAACAAAATGTGGTAGGTCCATACAATATATATTATTCAGTTATAAAAAGTACTGAGGTGCTGATTTTTCCTGCAACATGGATGAACTTTGAGACTATTATGCTAAGTGAAAAAAAAATAGTCACATGTTGTATGATCTCATTGATGTAAAATGTCCAGAAAAGGCAAGTCTTAAATATTTCTTGGTGGAAATTGATAAGTTGATTCAAGAAATACAGAGCTAAGAGCCAAGACAGCTCAAAGAAAAACAAAATGGAAAAACTTCCCATGTCAGTTATTAAGAAACTGCAAAGAGATTGTAGACGGTATAAATAAGGAGTCGATAAACACATATAAATAGCCTAGACTCAAAACAATGGTAGCACTGCAAAATAAGAGAGAATGTCTTGATAAATCATTCTGGAACTATAAAATGCCTGTATGAAATACAAACGAAACAATTCATATCAAGCCACACAACAAAAGTGAATTCCAAGCGGACTATGGACTTAAATGTAAAATGCAAAACAATAAAGATTTTAGAAGATAATACACAAAGAATATCTTCTAACTGAAGGATAAGGATTTTACTTAAAAAATACTGCACAAAAACCACTACCATAAAGCAAAGATTGATAAATTTGAATACATCAGGGAAAAATAATGTGTTCATCATGAAATGATGCCATCAAGGCAGTGAAATGACAAGCACAGAGGGGAGAATTTACAATATATATAATTGACAAAGGGTTATACATATTATATATAAAGAATTCCTGTAGTTCAGAAAGAAAAAGGGAGACAAATAATAGAAAAATAAGCAAAAGGGGTGAAGGGGTATTTAACAAAGGACACACAAATGACCAATGAGAGAAAAGTGTTGAATTTTATTAGTAATCACCATGATGAAATACCACTGTACTCCCACTTGACTCGCTTGAATGTAAATTCTTACAAGATCAGTGAAACTAAAATAAACAGCAGAATATGAAGAAATCAAGTTGCAGATTAGAATTCGTACTAAAATAACCTATGGTAACCTATGACGGGAAATATCCAGGCCACGCCCGCAGTAACTCCTTGGCGCCCAGCCAGTCTGCCTAACAGCAGAATCAACTTATCCCACGTGAATGCAAATTTAGATGTAAACAGAACTCAAAGGAACAAGCCTGGTTCCTGGAAACAACATCTGAAGGCTAAATTGGAGAGCCCTGAAATTCCCTCCCTCTGGTTTTCCCTAGGGCCTTTGATTCAGCCGTGGTGAACAGTGTGGAAGTTCCCCTGACACAGGCACCAGGGAATTTTCTCTCCTTCATTATCCTTGTAACTGAGATGCTCCCTTCACAGGGAGACAGGCAGGACTAAGGAGTCTTTTATTAATTGGTCAAGTCCAGTTATTATCTTGGGCAAGACTCCTGCACAAAATGTGTGATGAGTTAATGAGTGTTGTGTTAACAAAGAAACCTTAGGCCCCAAATGTAGTCATTTATACCAAGTCCCACCAAGACTTAATACCTAACCTAATTGCACTTTCAATTTCCCCTAAAAGTTGCAGAACTTTAAAAAAGATTTTAACCATTTGCTATGCAGTGCCCTTACTGGACCCTGCTCCACAAAACCGTTATCCCTCAGTGAGAGTATAGCTTCTCGCTAACTGATACTCACCTCCCTACCTGGCTCCCAAGAATATAGTTCAGCCTTCTTGGGCCACACAAGCAATCCTGCCTCTCCCACATGAGCCGTATTTGCAGTTGAGAACTGAAGCATAGGTTCAGTTCCAGGGCTTGGTGGCAGATAAATGACCATGTTCTTATTGTTACAAGGCAACTTTAATATAAAATGGGTTTGCTTGATCGGGTTTTTACCCGCGCGCTCGAACGGCACTTATAATGTTTTAACTGCAGGTACATACAACAAAGGTTAATAAAGGGTTTTATTTATAAGGGAAGGAGAAATAGCGTAGTGAATAACACAAGGGGAAGAGAGGGATACAGATTTGTAAATATTTTACTAGTTCCTTGGAGCTGGAACTTAACGGTGCGCTGAGAGTTGACTTTTAAGGAAAAAGCGACTTTTTAAGGCCCACGTGTCTGCTTTTATATTCAGCCTGGCTGCTCAACTCCACCCTCAGGTCCCAGTGATTTGCTTTTTGATAATGACTTTATGGATTTGTAGTCCTTGGATCTTGTAGGTCTGGAATAGGGGTTGAAGTTTATAACTTATTTGTATAATTTATTTAGGAGGGTCTTTCCCCCTAACAATTTTCTCTTTTCCTCCCAAATTTGTCTAACTCTTTCTAACCCTTTTCTATAAGTCTCTACTAAAAAAATCCTTTAAATATATAACAAAATTTTAAACCTTACTTTAAACCAATCCTATTTAGCTAAACTTTTACCCTCAAAAAAATAAATAACTTTAAATACTTAACTTAGTAACTATATTCTTTATTCTTTCTTTATTATACCCTAATTATATTAAAGTTCCTTTCCATTAAAAATTTTATATATTTATCTTAATACAGCAAATAACAAAACCCATTCAAAAAAAACAAACTTTAAAATACTCCTCTCCCTACTCTATAACATTATCCCCAGGAGTAAAGACAGTTGGGCTGACCTGCAAGGCCAGATGATGAATTATGTCAGCTCTGAGGAGGCTGGAGAACCTGGGAGAAAGTGAGATCTGTACCATCTCTGAAGACCTGGCCACCATGCCTCCCTGGGAGCATTCTTCATTGTCCATCTGGGCACTTCTTCCATGCCTCAGGCACGACCTGGTGTCTCCCTCCCACGCCTATTCTCTTCTGGCTTGCAGCAATAGGACAGTAAGCAGGGTGTCTGTGGTGCTGGAGGGCTCGTCAAGTGTGTCCCACCACTGAGCTTCCGCATTCCACAGGACCTTCCCGGTGCTGCATCCAGTTCTGTGCCCAGGGCACTGAGACATCATTTTTCGCTCAAAAGACTTGGGGGTGAAGGCAGTTTGGTAAGGTAACATTTTTTTTACATAAAATACAGGTAAAAAAAATAAACACGCTTCCTTGAATTTAGATCTAGTAGTGAGAGCTCTCATTCTTGCTAGGGAGCCTGACAAGCATAAATCTACATTCCCAGGGTTCACTCCACTGGGTGCTTGGGCTGCTTCCATGGAAAAGTATGAGCATGTTGTTAGATACCGCCACTATGAGCGACAACCTAGATGATGAGCACCCCCATCTCTGTCCTCCTGATGTGAACACTTGGAGCAGCCATGGGACTTGCTCAAGTGTCAGCTATCAGAATTGGCGATGAGTGTGCATGCTGACCCATCCAGTCCAGCCTCCTTCCAAGATGATCACCAGCGCAGCAGATGCATACCACATGCTGTGAGCAGGTCTCAAGGCTGGCTCAGAGGCTGCTGCTTCCACCATCCCAGGTCAAGGTGAGGCCATGGCATTGCCAATAGTATGTAGAAAGTCTCAAGCTTCTTACTTTCATAACCCCTTCCAATTGACCCTAAATGAAAAGAATCATGTGACAGTGGAGGTTTTCTCAGTGTTCTGCAAGGCATGAATCAAACATCTGTAGAAAACTTGGCTATATTTGTGAGCCCATGAGATCTATCAAAGGAACAGTGGAGTATCTGTGATGCCCAACTTTAGCATAGCCCCAATCCACTCCACCCCTGTGGATGCCTCCTCCAGATATTCTGGCACTGACATATATAAGCTGTTTCATTTTTCATCCTCACAGCATTGCATACTTTTCAGTGCATTGCCCATTATAAATAATTGACCCCTGCCTTTGAACAGTGGGACTACAGAGAGAATAGCCGAAAGCAACTTTTTTCCTACCCCTGGGAGAAATTGCCAGACAGTTCCATGATTTTCTAATCACCCTTGAAAATAAAGTTTCTAATCTTAAGAATCCTAACATTAACATGACCTGTTCTGCTAAAAATCAGTTGTCCTGTACTCCTGACATTGTGTTCTAGAACTACTTATGGATGAATGGATTTGCTGAGCCTTGATTACTTACCTGTAAACTAGAGTATTTTATGTCACATGGTTTACCTCACAGGACTGAGATATAAAATAAGGGGGTCAAAGTGGCAGGCATGTCATTTTCTGAATGTGTGACCCCCGTGGTAAGTCTGGAAGTTTGCACACAATGTTCTCTGATTGGAAGGCTCCTCCCAAACCCACTTCTCTTGGATAACTTTATTATTACTCAAAACCTGATTCCTGAGAAGCCCTCTTGAACCTTTCTTCCTGAATTTGGGTTCCTCCCTCATGCTGCTAGCCCTGGAGTTTAACCATTGTTTGTAGTTGTGTGTGCTTGCTGTTTCCTGCAGCCCACCACTACCTTCTACAGCAGTGTTTGTTGGATAAAAGGAGGGAAGGAGAAAGGGGGGAAGAGCAACATTTCTAAATAATACTGATGGCAACTTATCAACGTGAGGTTGTATGATCTGCAGTATATGCAAAAGGGGAGAAGCAAGGATATGGAGAGAAAAAGAGGCAGAGTAGGAGAGAAGGGAGAGCACAGAACTAGAGACAGCAATTTTGTGGTAGAAGGAAAGGGAAGGGCTGTCTACCTGGACCCACAGGCTTCCAGAGAGATGCAGAGAGCAAAGTGGGTGGGGATTAGCTGCCCCAAAATCCCACTGACTAGCAGGAGGCAAGGGGATGGAGAGGAAGGAGGCTTAGAGGGTTTGTCAGCTTCTCTCTTTTTCTGCTGTTCTTTTTACCTCCAGCTCTTTGTGGCCTCAACCATTCTGAGGGAGACTTGTAAGCAGGTGGGTGGGAATTCAGAACAAATTTATCTCCAAAGAAATTGTCCCAAATGATTCCTTCTCTCTCCTCAAATTCTTGAAATGGAACATTTGAAACAGGGGGCAGAGGAGGCTCTGACTGAGACAGGGGGCAATGGAGGGGCCAAGGCCAGATAGCCCCCAAAAGTCCCTAAAGGCCAAAAGGCCACAAATAAGAATCAAGGGCTATAGCAACAGAGGCTATAGCTTAAGAGGACAGTGCCCGATACAGGTCACTATCTATGGGTTCTCACCCGCACACACAATTGCAAGGGACATCAAGTTACAGGAACAACAACCATGGGGTTTATTTACAAATGGGGGAAACAAGAACGCTTACATATCCACAAGAGACTGGCTGCTTCATCCAGAAAGCATCAGTGTTGGCAGTCATCGGTCACCAGGAGTGCCAGACAGACCTGTTCAGTAGCAATGACCACTACAGGTCTGCAGAGGCAGCGTTCCAGTGTTGGCAGTCACCAGTGACAGGCAGCACTGGCCAGTAGCAGTGACCACTATGGGTCTGCAGAGGCGATGTTCAGGAACACCTAGTGTTACAGCTCTTGTGAGTTGTTGGTCTATACCACCAACAAACAGCTCTTATTGTCTTACTTGCAAGGCTAATGATTTTAGAAGCTATTCTTTATTCTTTACCAGGATGCTTTCCTTTTTTTTTTTTGGTTTTGCTTTTTGAAAACTGATTATAATAGTTTATGGTTTCAATTGTCAGTTGAATTTCCTACACTTCCTAGAAACACTATAAAAGCATCTGTACATAATTATAATCTCCCATATTATTTTTTCTTTGTCTTACTGTCCCAGTATTTGTCAAACCAAAACCCCAAGGATCTCATATAGACCACAACAAAAAATGGAAACCATTTTTCTGAATAAGAGTCAGCAAAAGCATATGCAGCATTAGACTTACAAGAACTTCAAGAAATGTACATAACATATCTAGAGTACTGAAAAGACACGCTTACAATAGTTAAAGAAATAAAAGATGCAACAACAACAAAAACCATAAGCAACTACTTAGGTAAAAGAGGATAACACACATTTTACTAGAAAAAATAGTTTTAGGAAAGAAAGGTACAATCACTGAACTTTAAAAACCAAATCTAAAGAACAGAAGAGCCACAAATTGGAAAAAAAAAAGAGGGGCAGGTTAGAAAAAGTCACCCAGAATACATCAGTGTTAAAACATGATGAGATACTAAAGAGGTTGAGACATGGGAGACAGGACAAGAGGAGGCAACATTAGCCTTCAAAAATATTTTTTTCCTCTCTTATTGTTAGGGTTTAGTTAACTCAAGAATAAACTCTCTGTAGTCATATGCCCACAGCTTGGCATTTCCTCTCAGACAAAAGAAAGTTAATCAAATGCTTACTGTAACAAGTATACTTGTTATAAAGATGCATTTTCCTCAGTTCTTCAAAAACAATTTCAAGGCCATGTCTTACTTAGTATTCTGTACTGAGAAAGTATATTTGTAACAAAGTACTGGGCATTTTCTACTTTCACTACAAAAACATTTTTTAATCAATAATTACTGGCACAGGAAGGAATGAGGGAAGGTCATTTGTCATGAAGTCACTGTGGCAGTTGCTGGTGCCTCCCTCTCATGGTAGGTCAGCCAACAGTGTCAATTCTTCAGAATGACTTTCTAGGTGATGTTTGTGCCAGTGAATTAGAGCAGGGAGTTGGTGATGTTTAGGTCATGGATCATTTCCTTCGTCGCTTATGGTCATAGGCAGTAGTCCAACCTCAGTAGGCGCCCCAAGGTCTCAGGTCTGGGCCCAAAGGTCAGGGTCATTGGGCCGAAATTGTTACCATTACTAGAAAAGCAACTGCAGGGACTCTGGCTGGATCATGTACATGTACAAGTGTGGGCTGGATAAACACATGAACACATGACACTATGCAATGCTGTGCAGACACAGCTGTGAGAAAGGAAAACTTCCTTTTGCCTTATCAACCTGTCAATCAACAATAGGGCTGAAATCCATCTCTGTTTCTCTTTCTTTAGGACATGTGTCTTAGAAATTAACCTCGTCTCTGGCATAGTTTTCTCACACTTTTTGAGTACATTTAATTGTTTTTTTTTTCTTTCACTGAGAACTCTTAAATTTCATTTCTGTACATTTTTCAGTGGAAAGATTACATTTATATGGTCAGTAAATTATAGTTTGCTTAAAGAAGTCATTATAGTCAATGAACCATCAGTGTTAAAAGAAGTTGTAGAGAGAGGGTGGGATGGTCCATTTTTGCTTAGGGAGCTTACAATATAACACACAAAAAAATAGACATCTTGACATGCACATGCTTCTTATTCATCCATACTTGTTGAAGGAAAATTTTTCTCATGACGATTTTTCATACTGTTTCAAATAAATGCTTGAGTGACTTTCGAAAAGAAAGGAGAAGGTAACTGGTAGCCAGGGTAGCACTGGGGAAAAAAGGGGCAGGAGAACCAAATAGGATGGTGCTGTGGAGGGGGAGAGGAAATAGGAGAGACTGGCCCCCCTGACCCTACAGATACTTCCAGGAGGATGAGGGGCTCTAGAGGTCTTTAAAAAGTGACCCAAAATTCTGTCCCTCATTGACTAAGGAAGAATCACAACAGGAATGAAAGTCCTGGGGAGATGTGGAAGACTAAGAAAAGAGAGGTTGAGTTTTCTGTTGATTACAGTGGTTGAGGTGACAGTGTGAAATCGAGGTGAGGATGTCCAAAAAGAAATGTTCAAAAAAGCCTGGACAGACACCAGGGTGAAGGTGCTGGGTACCCAGCATTATTTGAGCACAGAAGAAAACATTGAAGGACAAGATGGAGAGAGAAGACTAGAATAGGGACCTTAGGAATATCCCACCCTGTAGAATGGGAGAGATGGAAGCCTGTGTGTTAAGAGAAAGAAAAGGCCCAAGGGAGAAATGTTGAGGAGAGGGTTTCAAACAGGGTGATGTGTTGGCATGGTCAGGAGGGTATCTGAGAAAAAGCTACTGAATCTGGAAGCCCTGGGAATCCTAGGACCTGCATTCGGAACAGCCCCAGGAAGAGATGATACTAGTCCATGGTCAGAGGTCACTGACAACCAAGCAAGCCAAGGACCAGGGGTGGCTGAGTGCAGCTCTTCCAGGAAGTGTGATGGTAGCAGTCTGGGGAAGACACTGAATGTATGTATAATCATAACCAAGTTCACATAGGGACAGAGGAAGTCATTAAAAAATGCAAAAATCATAGGGAATGAGGGCCAGAAACAGATCTGGACTAGAGGATCCAGTGCGGGAGGACACAGCAGTATTGACAAGAGGAAGAATGAGATAAGAAAGCTCTTCAGAAAAAGGGCTGAGTCTAGACTTAGTTAGTGATGGCTCAAGGGGAACAATTTTAAAGGGGTAGTAGAGAGGTCAGAAAAGGGAAAGGGCTAGTACAGGAAGAAGGGGGGTGGCAGGATCAGAGAGGGAGAAGATAATGAAGTGAGTTCACAGGATACCAACTGGATAGATCACAGCAAGTTAACTGAGGATTAACAAACAGCTGAGCTTCTGAAAGGACCCTGGCTTGGCTGGTGCTTAGAAAATGAACCTGAAGTTATGCCTTGGTAAACACTCAAATTTTCCTTAGCTCCAGGGATCAAAAGTCAGAGGTGATTACCCAGCCAGTGGCAGTTTCTCTTTTGGAATACTTGGTACCATTCTCTGCTGAGGAAGTCCTCATGTAGTTAGAAGCATCCTGACCTTGGATTATTTCCGGGATCTTCCTCCTCTCAGCCACAGCTTCCAGTGGGAGGGAAGTAATACTCTGTGAAGATCCTTCTGGAATTCCCACCCAGGCTTATGGGGTCTCCACTTGTTCAAGAGAACCAAGCTGTGTTGTACTTTTGCATTGTGATGAGTTAGACAGAACTTGGGCAGGAGAACTCCTGTCCCAGGATGGCCCAGGCAGCCGTGACAATGGACTACAGTGAGAGAGCCTTGGCGGCAGCTCTGGTAAAAAGAAACTGACATCATCCAGGTAAGAGTGATGGTGACATGGAACATCAGGCCAGAATCCTTTGAGGTTCACTGATTGTTCACAGAGGCACTCTCATCATCACACTATTGGGGTCAATTAGAAAACCTAATTCAAGGACAGAAATGATAGTCACTCAGATTGACAATAGCCTTACAATTTCCAGGTTACACATCCACAAACCTAGTAGGGATGAAAGAATGAAAAGAAATAGGGGGTGCAGTAGAATCTTCTTTCTTGCCACTTTGCCTTGAACACCACATTCCAAGAAAGCTCCAAGGAGAGAATGACTTCCAGATGGTGCTTTCTCTGAGCCTGGAAAATCTCAGGGAACAGAGCAGATGTCTGTTTTCCTGAAGGATAGGCAGGCCTCTGGATGACTTGATGGGAGCTTGAAAAGGACCATTTCTCATGGCTAGTATCTACAGGGACTTCCCTGAGAAATTCAGGGTCAGCATCTCTGAGCCAATTTAGCATGGTGGGACTGCCTCAGGTCTGACCCCTCCAATTTCTTCCAGTCTCTGGCCTGTGCACCCACAGCACTCTAGGCCTGGTCAGACCCCTCTCATCACCCTGAGACAAGAAATCCCCCTTGACCTAATGTGATAGTTTTTTATAAGATAAGCATTTCTGGTTTTTGTCTTTGGGCACTGTATTACTTATTTTCCAAGAAAGAGACTGTTAAGATAAAAGGATTGGATTTGCAAACAAGTTTTAATTAAAATAGAGATGGGGGAAAGAGAGGAGCTTAGATTAGTTCACCTGTAGTCATTATCACAAACTGTGTGACACAAACTGTGGGGATATAGCTCAGCTCCAGGGTATGGGCAAAGCTGCAGTCATACCCTGGAACAGGGGTGGCCTCAGTCACTGGGTTTAGAGGGGCAGGAGGGTGGGGACGATATTGAGATTCACAAATGCACTCTCATCATACTATTAGGGACAATCAGAAAACCTAATTCAAAGACAGAAGTGATGGCCACTGGCCTTGCATGTCCAAGTAACACACACAAACCCTAACAATATTCCCATCCCACTGCTGGCAGTGACTCCAGCAGTTTCCCACTTAAGTGTAGGGGGTCATTGGAGGATCCCTTCCAGGGATCACCCCGTATCTCTGGATATGCCTTCTCTAAGTGTTTGGGCTTCATAGGCTCTTGAACAAGGAAGACTCCCTGGGATTAGAACCCTGTGGAAGTCCACAGCTTCAGAGGCCTTCCTCCCACATATATTACATGGGACTGGCTAGTTATGTATCCAACTTCTCTTCTGCCTTTCCCCTATCACCAGAATCAGGACAGAATGGCCTCCCTCCCTTCTCCATTTCCAGGGCCTGGCAGAGCTTTTCAATTGTTCAGTTGAATGAAGAGACCAATGACCAAATAAATCCTCAAACAGCTGATCAAATCCTGAGTGATGAGCCAAACTAACCAACATGTATTCTCTAAACACTCCTCCCATATCCAAGGCTGACAGGAAGATAAACCAATGATGGGGTCATAGTCCTCCCCACCTCTGCAACTACAGGTCACAGCTTTGGTACTAAACCCAGCTTGAGGAGCAGCCGGGTTTGGGTTAGAGTCCTATTCTGTTCTCCTGCATGTGACTGATCAGCTGACAGTTGCTAATATAGATGTTAGCAGTGTGAAAATATGAGAAGAGCTGGGCTGATGAGATTGTATGTCTTAGAAATTTGATACGAAAGTGAGTAAAGAAAATGCCAGTTGGCAGCAGGTATGTAGGATGTACACAGTGGATAAGAATCAAACTGGCCATATGTAAGTTCAAGCTACAAACTATGAATAAGCAGAGAAAGAAACTACCTGATAACCAAAGAAAGACACTTTAGAGGCTAGGGGTCAAGAACAGCAGCCTCTTAGGAAAGATGACATAAAAGGTGAGTTTTATAGGTAGAGGGAAGTTACCTAGACAGATGGGAAGTGGGGTATGAAGTAACAGTATAGGAAGAGGAATGAGGACATATAAAGGCATAAAAGGGGGTATGTGTGGAAGAACAGCTGATCTAGGCTGGTGAGGAGAGGAAATAGATAAATCTCCCTTGTTTTTCAGGAGCTGGATGCAGATGTGGCAGAGATCCAGCTTTGGTCGTGCGGCCATCAGCACTGCCTGCAGAATGGCAGAACAAGATGGAAAGACCCTACAATGCTGAGTGAACCTGGAAAATGAGCCATTCCACTAGCCTGGGTGACCGTCCTCCTTTGGATTTTAATGTGAAATAAACAGTCATCTTATTTAACCTACTACTTGTTGAAGAAGAGTCTACTACAGTTAAATCTATGAAGAAAAAGTATCATACCAACCAGAATAGCATCACCATAAATTCCCTGCTGTCAACTTAAGCTGAGCTCCACTCTCATAGGTTCTTGGTCAGTTCCCTTGCAAATTTCTTCAGTAAAGGCTCTAAACTATCATGATACCCAACAAGTGTCATGAATGGAAATGAATGAATGGAAAATCTAAAATAAAAGGCACATACAATATAGTCTAATAAGTTCATGTGCTATCATCAAATGAATATTTAAGTTCTTTAAAAAATAGTTTTTATAGAGACATACAGCCAATCTCCATTTTACTTCCAAAGTCTCTAGATAGTTAGACCATAAAACTAGATGAAAGGTAGTTGGTGAAAGATACTATAGATCAAGCACTGAGAAAAACACAAATATACTTGTAAGCCCAAATCAATAAAGTGACGGCAGAATTATGAACTGGTGGAAAACAGTAGGGTCAGAGGTCAAAGTAACAACAATCCCAAGAGAATAGTAGGGTTTTCTGGGTATAAACTCAGAGATTAAAAGGTTAGCAGGTAATCCCTAGTTTTCCTCAAGTAGTGACAGTACTCACCAGCCTAAAAACAAGCTGACTGAGCACTCCCTGAGCCTCTGTAATTACTTTTCATATCTGAATCCTTTTCATATCTGACAGAGTTACAGGAGGTCAGACACCTCTCTTGCCCTACTTTTGTACAGTGACAGACATTCCTAGTTGCCTAATAATAGCCATCCTTGCTTCCTTACCAATGGAAGCTCAATTTCATTGAGGGTAAGAATGTGTTCAACTAAAAGCTCAGTTTCCTCAAGATTGCATAAACTGATGAATGAATACATGTATGTCCACACAGAGAACAGTATCTCTTAGAGGCCCACAGATTGTTTATACATAAAATGTAGGTACTCAACACACTTACACATGGATCCCAGAGAGTGAAGCTCAATGTTGTCCTGAAATACTAGGAGCAAAAAATGAATGTAGAAACAAAAATTAGAAACAAGCAAGACTTACATTTTATTTTTCTAGTCCTGTAAGTTATATCACCTTCTTACTGCATTAGGTGGGGGTCTGGGACATAGAAAACAGTTTTCCCCTAAAGTCAATGAACTACTTCATTTGGGACAATTATTTCCATGAATAACTCCAAATGACACTGACCTTGTGGAAGTACGAAACAGAATTTGTAATTGGGCTAATTATTTCTGTGACCAAAGAAAAGGTAGGGAAAGTAAAGATCAATGCAGGTGTGGGTAGGGTGCTTAAGTTAGCACTAGGTTGGGACAAGATCCACCCTATCAATCTGTCTCTCTTATTTCATGCTTTATTGGCTTATATTACTTAAAATGTCAAATGTGAATGTAAGTATCACATTGGTAATAGAACACAATTTTAAATAACAACGCTTTTAGGGATAATTTAGCAGATTTTTAAAATCCTCAGTAAGAGCTCCTTTGTGGAAATGTATATGTTTTTACTCATCAGTTCAATAAATATTCAACCCTTTCATGTATCAAGTTTTAACTATGATGGAGATTCCAGCATGAGTCAACTCTCAAGAAGCTGGATGGATGAGTTAAGGTCCAATGCCAGGTAAGCATTTAAGGAGGCAATAGGGCAAAAGATGGCAGGGAACAAGTGATCTGAAGTTCTAAGAAAGTAAACTCAGCAGAGGCAGATTTTCATAATAAGAATATTTAAAGATTCATATACACCACCTCCCATCATACTTACATTATTTTTAATAATTAAAAACAAAACCTTTTCTACAACCAAAGGGACTAAGACTAGGAGGGAGAATCTTTCATGTTTGTGGATCAAATGGCCAGAGGTCCCACAAAGGAATTTTTCTTCTTCTATGGGATCATTCCCATTAGCCTGTGAGAATTTTCTGGTACTGTATCATCACCTAGAAAACAAACAGGTTGCCCTTCCTGTTCCCATCAACCCCTCCCAAAACACTTCTTTGATCTCCTTGAGATCTAATTACTTTCTCCATCTCCCTTCAGAGTAAAGCTTTTCAACAGTGTGGATCCAGTAGGGTCTCCATTTAACCCCTGTATATATACTTCATCTTGCTCCAAACTCTACTGCTTTTGTCAGCAAACTTCTGTAACAGCAAAATCCCACAGAGGCTTCTTTCTCCATTCTGCAGCACTTTCTTCCCTGAGCTTCTATGACACCTCATTTTTCTGTTTTTGTTGTATCCAACTATATAGTGGTTTCTTCTTAGTCTTTTTCCTTCTATTCTTCCTTCACTGAACCATTGGGGGAAAAAAAAAATGTAGCCCTGAGGACTCAACCCAAGGATTTCCTCCTCCATCTATACTCTCTCCCAAAGCCACTTGCTCCAATACCAGGGCTTTAAATATAGTCTGGATATTAGATTCTAAATTACATATCCAATGAGATATGTGAGATAGATTCTCACCTATCTACTCAAAAATTCCTTAGAAGACCAACTAGTACCTAAAACAAATTACTTATCCACCCTGACAAAGCAAAAAGGATTTCTCCCACCTGAGTATATCATCTGGCCGTACAACCAAATGATCAAGCCTCAAAACAAGTAGTCATCCCTGATCTTTCCTTCCCTTCTCCACTTCCCAGCATACACGGTATCTAGGTCTGCTACCTTCAAAATTGGAGAATCTGCCCCTTGCAATTTCCTATACTATCCAAATTGGCCTAAAGCTACTACACTTCCTTTCCTAAATTATGCAACAGTTTTAGAAACTTTTTCAAATGACAAATCATGTGACTGCCAAGGCCCCTGGTCTGTTCCTGTGTCTCTCAGACCTCCTCTGGCACCAGCCCCTCTCTAACTACATTCCAGTTTCTGTTCTCTTCTCTCAATACCAGCAGCTGAAAGACTGCTGGTACACAATGAGCCAACTGTACCTACAGTAAGGTCTCTGCAATTGTGTCCCTTCTGCCTGGATCTTGTTATAGGTGGCTTCTTGTCATCCAGATTTCAGCTCAGATATGTTAAATAAATATTACAACTAAAAAATATTTTCTTTAGGATGCCACTTTGCATTTTTTATAGCACTTACCAACTCTTATTTATGTTTATGATGTGCTTCTTAGCTAAAACGTAAGAATGAGAAAGGAACCTCATCTGTCATTTACTGTATATCTTGAGAGTCAGGCATACAGTGGGCACTCAATCAAAAAGTAACCCAATTCTCCTTTCTTGTACAAATAAAATTTCCTTACAACAGGGTGTTGTAAGAAAGGTTAGAGTATAATAGAGCTCTAGGTTGTCATTAGGTCCAGCTTATATCCCATCAGTGTGTTGCTAATTTGCTTCCTTATTATAAAAATCACACTTTTCTGCAAAGTATATGTAGTAATGTTCACAATCTAAGACAAAAACACTGAAAGAAGACCAGTCATGGGACTCTGATAACTGCTCTCTTCTTTCCATGTTAATGACTCAGCAATAAAGTAGCTACATAAACTTTTAAACCACCTATTAAGACAAAAAAAAAAAAAATCGGAAAATAAAACAGCTTACAAACACAAAAAAATAAGGTTAAAGGCATCAAACATCCCAACAAATTGGAAGCAACTCCTAGTATTTGCTAATTTGGGATAAAAGTGAGATGTCAGAACTTTTTATTTTCAATTGATCTTGCTAGAATTGTCATTTCTAAGTAATATGCTCACTTGAACATACAATAAACTGCATTGACTGTTGGAAAGGATGCTAGAATTGAACCACCTCATGTGCAGAACACAAATTAAGTGCTAAATAAATTCTTGTAGACTGAATGCACTTAGGAATGCAGACTGTACACAAAATATCTTTAACTGACAACACAGTTCAAAGAGCTTTTAAAAACCTGGCCATTCAGGGAGCTAAGTGTTTCATAAATGCAAAGAACGAATGTTCAACCAATGGTATACAGGAAAATCAAGCACTTGGCCAGCTAGTGGCACAGCATTTACTGTGTGAGTTGTTTTTCCAGATGTACTGCTGATTCATAAAGCTTCTTTAAGAATAACAAAAGCCTCTACTGCTACACAGTCTCCCTTATGTACGTGTGCGGAGGGGAGCAGAGACAGGCAGCTGCATGTCTAGTTATATAGGGGGCCCATTCAATTCTGCCTGAGGCTAACTAACACCAAGCATGAATACATTCAGACCCCTCAATTTAACAGTCTTCAGACAAGTCTCAGTGTCACAGTACTTCCTTATAATAATATTCCCAACGTTTTATTAGAACCTTAAGACTGAGCAGAGTCAGCAGCAATTGTGTTATGGCTTAGAAACCTGAGTGAAACACCAATGGAATAAAACATGGAATTATCACTGTTGCATGTTCAGAAGCTAACCAAACACAACCAACCAATCCTTATAAACAACATTTTCAGTATGGAGGTAATATAAAACAAATCCTTTAATTTTCAAGTGTTTAAAAAAAACAATTTTATATTTATGCCAGCCTTGAAGATATGCACAAAATTTACCAGTTTACATTTTGTTTTACTCATAATAACTCAAGCACCCACTTTGTGCATAGCACTATTCTGGGTGTAAAAAGGACTCTTAACCTTAGAAACATGATTTCACTTTCTGGAATTGTATTATCTTCTTCTCCAGAGAGTAAAAATAAATAGAATCAGATTGTTTACTACTGACCTGCCCCCAGCCTGCTCCTGGTTCATGGGAAAGTTAATTTCTGACAAATTTAAGAAGTTTCAATGAACTTATAGCTCCTCTTCCCCTAAAATAAGAGAGCAGAACTCCTTTACATTAAAAAAAGTTAAAAAACGATGTTCCATGAAAGGGCAGTTTTATTTCTAATTAAGTTCCTTTTAGTTCTCTACTTTTTCTTTAAGTTTTCTTCCTCCAAATATTGCCTCTTATTATAAGGCAAGCCAAACATCTTTTTACGCTGCTTTTTAAAGAAAATTACTGTATTTTTGAAGACAAACCATTCCCCAAAACTAGTGATAAATGTTTAAAAAAAAAACAAAACTTTAAAGGTGAATCACCTACATTACCTTGATGAAATCAAAAAATAAAAAGCAGTTGGCACTAAGATAGCTATTCAAAATATTTGTTTAAACAATTTAAAAAACTGTTAATTTATTTTGTAATAATGTACTCCTAGTCCAAAGTAACTATGTTTGAAAATTTGTTTTTGGCCAAAAAATTTACAAAAACTTCTTCAGTTCAACATAATAAAAGTGTTATCTAGAAAATATTCCACATTGTCTGTTTTTTAAAAATTCAGATTCTAAAGCATTCCTAAGGCACAGTATTCTGGAAGACAAATGTGCTTCTGCTGGCTTTGCATGGCACACAAAGCAATGGTGACTGGCTCCACGTGAGCCCAGGCAGGCTCCTGATGCTGCGAGATTGTGAGAGGAGAGTCAGACATAAGCCCCCAGGGCTGCATGGAACTCTGTGAGACACTGTACCAGCTGCTGGAACTTGGGTCTTTCCTCTGGATCTAAGGCCCAGCAACAAGCCATTACAGCAAATCTGCAGATGACAAAAATGGAAAATTTGGCTAGTGATAATACTTACATACAGTATTCCTAAACTTTTAGTCACTTTGATGCCAGTGTTCTGTCTAAATGTGGGCATGGAAAGGATAACAAACTAAAAATCAATCAATATTACTAGTACGATCTGCTGGCAATGCAAAAATAAAAAGAAGCTAAGACAAGTTACCACGATTTTTTGCATTGATTTCAATTCCTCATAAGAAGATAGCAAAATATATCAGCAATTACCAAGATTTCATGCAAATACCCCCCAAATACTTTCTGCCCACCGCATTATAAAGAAAGATCAGCCATGTGAAAAAGCAGGAAACAGGAACTATCTTGCTCACTAGCTCAGAACATCTTATGTATCAATTGATACAACTGGCATTGGGCAAGATAACAACAAGAAAGGCTTGTTATAACTAACGGTGTCCTTAAGGCTGTACAAATAAAAGTCAGGCCCTCACTCTGCTTTGAATAACTGATGCATTACTCAGTATTTTCTCACTATGTACATTAGTCTCTTTGATTAAACAGTACAACTACAGCTGCAAAAAGTCCTACTGTCAAATACTTTAAAGAGTGAATGAGTTTGGTTGACTATGGTTCTCTGCATGAGTCTAATTCAAATCCAAAGAATCATTATTTTCAAAAGTGAAGTCTCTATATGAATATGGACACCTGCTATTTTTCTTTTATTCTATTATTGTAAATAGAATGAACCCATGTCATCAAGCTCAGGAAAACTTACAACTCATCAGGACAATTGATTGGCTGGGCTATTCGGTAACCATCTTTCAGGTATGCGGCCATCTCAAAGGGGTCAATGTCCACATAGGGCGTTTGGCCCAGAGTCATGAGCTCCCACAGCGTCACTCCAAAGGCCCACTGAGGAAAAGAGCAACACAATGAGGAAGCATTTAAAACAGATGTCAGAGTGCTGCTGCCTCTGATGAACCAATTCTAAGGAAAGTAAAACATTAGGTATCTAAACAAGTCTGCCAAACCCAGTCAGTTCCTCTTGCTGAGACAGAAAAGAACACTTTAATTGATGCACCATTTAATGTGCTTATTATTACTGAACACTCTAAGGTAATTAGATTCAATAGAAAGGATTGTTTTTACTATTGGTTACAAACCCTAACACCCATTATGTCTTAAGATTTTCTTACTATGAAAATTTGTAACTTTAAACATTATAGCTGGTTTGCATAACTGTGATGTGGAAAGTAAAAATAACTTTACCCTAATTGGAAGGAAGTACACCCTGAATAAATAAAATGTGTAAATTATATAAAATAGATGATTTCATGGATATTTACTATGTTCAAATAATTTAAACAGGTATGTTAAAAAACATCTTAATATCCTTAAAAAGTATCTTCCAAAATTGCTTGAGTAAAAGATCAGATTTATTTAAAATCAATGTGAACAAGTGGTTGGAGCAGAAATCATAAAAAATGGCAACAATACTCATTAATGGTCCCCCCAGGACTCCACATTTTGATCCAGCCTGGCAGGCAATGTGTCTACAGAGCTGGCACCCTGTGGCTGGGAAGGACTCAGAGCAGGACTCCCACTGATATGCTCACAGAGTACACCTTAAGTCAGAACAGCTGCAGCTGGATGAAGAAGAGATTCCTATGTACCATGTATCATGTTTATGAAGCCCTACAAGTTCTAGGTATTTTGCATCCTTTATGTAATTTATTTTTCACATCAAACCTGTGAGAATCATAGATAGTGCAATTTTACAGAATAAGAAACTGAGGTTCAGAAAAGTCCAAATGTTTTTTAACAAGTGAAGGGGGAAAAGGAAAAACACTAGTCAAAACAAACTGTTTTCAGTAATAAAACCCAAAAATATTCTTTAAAACATACAGATTTTTTAAAGTGCAAATTAAATATGGGATAGTGCCTTTTAAACATTTTAAAATTTGTCAATGGTCAACTCTACACCAAACCAAAGACAAAATACAGAGTTTTTCAGATAAAAGCTGAGAAAAGATGTTACTGACAGAACTTCACTTTAGAACGTATGAAAACAATTCTTGTGGAAAGAAAAAAATAACAGGTGGAAATCTGGATTCATACAAAAAATGAGGGTACTGAAAACATGAGTAACAACTAGTAATCTTTTTCCTCATTTTAGAATTTCCTTAATAGATTGTTTAAAGCAAAAGCAACAATAATAAAGGATGGAAGGGGGTGCATGGAAATATATTGTAAACTTTGTTAAACATGAAGTGATATAATATTATTTGAAAGTAAAGGTACACATGGTAAACCTCAGAAAAGGTTTTTCAATCTCAAAACAATTAGACATGCAAAGCCTAGATGAAATGAAGAAAGTCCTTGAAATTCACAAATTATCAAAATAGATACAAGAAAAAATAGAAAATCTATATAATCCTATATCTATTAAAGAAAATGTATTCATAATTAAAAATCCACAAAGAAAACTGGATGAATTCTACCAAACTTGAAGGAAACAATACAAACATGTATTAGTTTGCTGAGGATGTCCCACAAACTAGGTAACTTAAACAATAGTATTTACTGTCTTTTAGTTTTGGAGTCTAGAATTCTAAATCAAGTTGTGAGCAGGGCTAGTTCCTTCTGAAATCTATAGGAGAGAAACCTTCCTTGATTTTTCTACTTTCTGATAGTTTGCTCACAATTTGTAGTATTACTTGGTCTGCAACTGTAGCACCTGTTTCTGCTTGTTTTCACATGGCATTCTCCCCTTAGAGGTCTCTGTCTCTAGAAAGCTACTGTCAAGTTGAATTAAGACCCACCATAATTATTACTTCCTCTTAACATTGTATCTGCAATGACCCTATTTTCACATAAGGTTAAATTTTGAGGTAATGAATTTCAACCTGTACTTGAGGTGGGGAGGAGCTATTTAGCATACAAGCAAGCAGAAAACACAGAACACTTTACAACTCATTTTGAGGACAGCATTACTGAAACCAGATTGTTCAATCTTTTGGAACTTAGTATATTTTTCATTAATAGTGGTCATTAGAGTAGAGCAATGCCCACTCTTGAGATCTGTGCTTTGGGAGAAGGGGAAGAGCAGAGGAAAAATAGTTTAGGTCAGATTGGATTAGATTATAGAGTCTAAAATTCCCAGAGACAGAGCCCAGTGAACCTACTAGTTTAAGAGAAATGTTCTATTCTGCTTAAAAATAGAAAAATTATTTCAAATTAATAAAAATTGAATTTTTTATTTTGCCTCCAACTATTTGCCTACCTTGAAACCTAATTCTATATGAACTTAATAATGACAGTGATTAGTAAATGTAAATGTAAGACCCGAAACTATAAAATATATGTCCTCTTCTCCAAAGAGGACATACACATGGCCAACAGGCACATGAGAAAATGCTCAGCATCCCTCATAATCAGGGACATGCAAATTAAGACCACAATGAGATACCACCTTACACTGGTAAGAATGGCACACATCAAAAAAAACAGCAACAACAAATGTTGACAAGAATGTGGAGAAAAAAGAACCCTAGTACACTGCTGGTGGGACTGCAAGGTAATCCAACCACTATGGAAGGCCATAATGAGGTTCCTTAGTCTACTAGAGATGGAACTACCTTATGGACCTACCGGCAATCCTACTCCTAGGAATCTACCCAAAGGATATAAAAACAGTGATCCAAAAGAGCACCTGTACCCCTATGTTTATTGCAGCACTATTTATATTTGGTAAGACCTGGAAAGAACCCAAATGCCCAAAAGTAGATGACTGGATCAAGATGATGTGGTACATATACACAATGGAATACTATTCAGCAATCAAAAAATGAGAAATTAGGGACATTTATAGAAACATGGATGGAGCTAGAAGGAGTTATACTCAGTGAAACAAGTCAGAAGGCAAGAGAAAAATATCGGGTGGCTTCACTATTAGGAGGAATATGAAAGAGCAACAACTACAAAAAAAACAAAGAATAAGCTCAAGGAAATGGGCAATTACAACAAAAACCAACCAACCAAACAACAACAACAACAAAACTCAACAAGGCCAAAATGTGAAAGATAAACTAAAGGGACTATGGAGCGGGGAGGGAAGGGAAGGCAAAGATGGGGATGAGGGTAGAAGGAATACAAGAGGCTGAGGTGATGGTGCATGGGTGAAATGGTGCTGGGAACCCCCTGGCAATACAAATGATGTTAAATATAATTAATTAAATAAAAAAATAATAATAAGATAAAGACAACTTGAAAAAAAATAATGACAGTGATTAGTAAATGTAATGCTTAATTTTCTAAATAAGGGAAACTACTTTCCAAAGGGAAAGTAGTTTAGTTCACTCACAGATGGAACAGAGCCCCCAGAAGGGAAATGGGTCAGAGGTGTTTCACAGCCCTTCTTTTTGTAAAGATTTTTTTATTTATGCATACAACAGCTGGGGTACAGGCTAGAGGTGTGGGGGTGGGGAAGATGGTGGGGTGGTTTCACCAGAGACAGAGTGGGGAGCAGAACAGGCAGATTGACCAAAATATACTGCTGAGGGGTGCAGCGGGCAAGGCAGGAGACGTCTGCTGTGCCATGTGGGTCCCCTCCGTGGCTGGGGATCAAACTCTAGAGATAGGTTTATTACAATTCAATGGTTGTGGCGAAGGGATAATCAACCCAAATTTGATTTTGGAGGAAGAAACAATGGGAATTGGCAACAAGAGGATCTACATTCTAACAATTGACTACATAACTTTCAGAGAAATACTGATGGTATCTGAGACCAGTAGTGTCATCAGGTACCATAACAACTACGTGTATAAACTGACTTGAATTACTTATTTACATCAATTTATCTACATTATTGCTTAAGCATTTAAAATTCTGAATTACATTTTAGCCGAAGAGAGATGTTCTATTCTGATTCTCAAGATTCCTGAACATAAGATAAAAACTGTGACTCAAAGAAAACATGAACATGCAACTGGTATGTTTTCTTAATCACAAAATGAAGGATCCCAAATGAATAATCAACTGATATTATTAAAAGGAAAATAAACATGTTTTTAATCTGATACTATTGGTAATAATCAGATATTAAAATTCTTGGTATGCAATAATATAAAGCACATTTCCCTTAAGGTCAGATTAGAGGACAGAAACCCCGTGGCAATGGAGTCCCAAAATTTTCTTCCCTGTGGTTTTATTTTAAAAGGTAAAGTTGGGTCTTCCTGGTGGCACGGGAGTTAAAGTATCAGCATTATCAAGTTATTACTATGCTGCATGAGTTCACTCCTCAGCTAGGGAGCTAACCCACATGGTACAGTAGTCCTCTCCAGACTTGTCCGCTGCTCCCCTCAGCAAAGTTTTTCAGTAGACACCAAAAAAAGTAAAAGGGTCCACTACAGTTTCGTTTCCTTCAAAGTCAACAAAAGTGATTAACTATATATTAGCTTACCCACACTTAAAAAAAAAAAAAACCCGCAAGACCAAATAACACCAGAATGATTTGTGGTTGTGGTAAACTTGATCTCGAAAGTCTTTTGATAACTGAACCATCTAAAATTTAGACTGAGTTATGCATAATTATGCTATAATTACCTTTTGTTTGACGTCTTTTGAAAGAGGGCAATAAAAAGGTTAAGGTTTTTTCTCCAGAATTTCATGAAAGGCTTCTGCTAAGTCCAATTAAAGAACATTTACAGAATGTTCTTCAATTCATCTTATTCTCCTTCTCCCAACTTGTTATTGAGATGTTGGAAAAGTTGTGATGCATTTTTGCATAGAGAACATAAAAAAATACATCACAAGTTTCCCAAAAACCCAGTATTTTATAGCATCTTAATATAAAGGCTTTGTATATAAAACCCTTAAGATGCTATAAAATACTGGATTTTTGGAAAACATGGATGGAGCTAGAAGGAATTATACTCAGTGAAACAAGCCAGAAGGCAAGAGGAAAATATCGGGTGGCCTCACTTTTAGGAGGAATGTGAAAGAACAACAACCATGACAAAAAATAAAAAAGAAGAAAACAAAACAAACAAAAAAACAAGAGAAAGCTCAAGGAAATGGGCAATCATAACCAAAAACAAACAAACCAATAAAAGCTCAACAAGATCAAAAGATCCAAGATAAACCCAAGGGATAACAGGGGTGGGCAGAGGGAGGGGAGGGCAAAGACAGGGATGAGGGCTTAAAGAGCACAAGGGACTGAGGTGATGGTGCACAGGTGAAATGGTGGTGGGAAGCCCCTGGGGACTACAAATGATGTCAAATACAATTAAATCTAATTAAAAAAATAAAAATACCAGTTATATTTACAAAAAAAAAATAATTACTGCAATAAAATAGCTAAAATACTTCAAAAAAAACCCTTTTTTCATTACACAACCCCCATTTCAACAACACAGTGATATAACTTGTCAAAAAAGTATATATATATATATTTTACTTTTTAGTATAATAAATAAAAATAAATACTGGGACAATTAAGATTACTTCCACTCTTAATTCAGGAATTTATACTGCAATGTTGAGTGTAATAAAATGTATGTTAATAAAGAATTGTGTCCATTCAAAATGATCTCAATGGACCACAGTAAAAGCACAATCAGGTATTCTATGGCTAGACCATTTTGTTTGCACTAAAAATCTACTAACTCTTTCCCAAAGCTGTTTTTGCCATTCTGTAGGTCCTTTGTATTTCCATGTGAATTTCAAAGTCAATCTATTCCTACTAAAAAAAAGTTAAGTCTACAAAAATTTTCATTAAAACTATGCTGAATCTATGTATCAATTTGGAAAGAACATCTTAATGAGTATTCTGAACAAGGTATACCTCTGCATTTACATAGGTCTTTAATTTCTCTCAAGAATGTTCCATAGTTTTTACTGTATAGGTCTTTGACATTTTTGTCAGAATTATGCCAAATAATTTCATATCTTTTGATGCTTCTCTTTTTAAAAAAATGCAATTTCTAATTTTTAATTATTAGTGTTTTACACTTACCTTGTATTCTCTAATCTTTCTAAATTATGGGTAGTTCCAGTAGCTACCCTGTGAATCACATTGGCTTTTCTTCATAGGTGGTCATGTCATACACAATACAACTTTACTTTTATCTATTAATTTTTTTCTTGTCATTTACCCATTTATTTCCTTTTCTTGCTTTGTTGCATTAGCTAGAACCTTGTGAGAAGGTATACTTGTGAGAAGCAATGGGTAGGTTCCCTTGTTCCGTTGCTATTATTAGCTAAGAAGAGTTAAGTCTTTCAGCATTAAATGTATTATCTATAGGTGGTGTGTGTGTGTGTGTGTGTGTGTAGATGCCCTTTACAAATTACACTATTGTATTCCTAGACTGTTGGGAATTTTTGTTAGGATGAATTTGGATTTTTTTCTAATACTTTTACTGCATCTAGATGATCATATGTTTTTCTTTATTAGTATACTAATAGAGTAAATGTCACTTTTGAATTTCAAGTAGCAAAACAAGCTCGGTCTAAAAATCAAACCAAAAAAAAAATCCAATAAAATAAAGCAAAATAAAAATATAATAAAGCTTCTCTTGATCTTGTTATTCTATCATGCTATGATCATTTCACTCCTCCTCATAGCTGAACTTCTTCAAGGTGTAATTTATTTACTGCCTGTTTATTTACTGCATTTTCTCACCTCCTAGAGAGTCCCTGACAGTCATATCTCACTTCAATAATTTCTTTGCTTACTCAAAAGTTCTCAATGATTTCCTGATCCTTTCTGACCACTGCAGATATATAGACTACAACCTCTTTTAAACTATTTCCTTTCTTGGCTTCAATGACAGAATTATCTGGATTTTCTTCTCACCTTCTTATTTCTTTGACCATCTTTCTTTTCTTACTAAAATAAACACTCCCTATATTCATCCTTTAACTTTCTTTCTCTACATATTCATTACTTCTGGGATCAAACACTCTTGTATATTCAACACTTTTAAGGAGTTATGCCCAATTTCTAATTTTATGCTCCTACACATCTCACTCACTAGTATATGGGCTCAACATGTTTCATAAAAAAAAAAAAAAATCATCAGTGTTTTCCTCTAACTAAACATTCTATCTGTTGTCCTCAATTGTACTGCATCTTCACTTACCATTTACTGCACAGTAGGAAAAAAGTATGGAACAAAAACTGCACTGACGTTTTCAGAAACATGGGGCTTGGACAGAAAAGAACTAGACATCTATGCATTATATCTAAGAGTTAAAAGAGGCCCCTGACCACAGAGGTCAAATTAATTAGTCATTTATTCATAATTATAACAACTGTTGTCACGAGAACAGATGGGATCTCTGAAATGAAGTCTGTGGGAGTGAGACTACGAGAACTGTGAGGATTCAGCATGGAAATAGAAGAGAACAGTGTGAGGCTATTCAGGATTGTTTATAGTCAAGTACACAGTTCTCCAAGGATGATATTAACACTGCTGACTGAGAATGTTCTTAAAATAAATGACCCAAAATGCGTATATATGTATATCAACATCAGTCCAGTAACTATGAAATACCTGCTAAGGCAGAGCTTCCATCACCCATTCTGTGAACAATAAATTATGCATAAAACTATAAGGCATAAAGATATAATTATCTGTTGATAAAAAAAGATCATCAAAGATTATGAAAGGGCCTGATATGTGTGGACCTAATTGAAATGTAGATTGACTATAATGAAGAACACAGCAAATGTACAGTAGAAAATATGAAGTTGAAAAGGGAAGATAAAAGTGAAGAACAGAAGGTTCTGAAGTTAGGAGAAGGAGTCTGGATCTTTATCAACTTCCTTAAATTAAAAGCTCACTCTTAAGATCAAAATATTGTATAGGAATATTCTTAGCTATGTAAACTTTTATTAAATTTTCTATCAATAACCAATTTTCTTGTGAAGCTAACACTCTACCATGTACAAGATACAGGCTTTATTAGTAGATATCCCTTCTTAATACCCTATTACTAAAATGTTTATTATTCTATGAATTTTAACTTTTCAGATATATGTTTTCTAGGCCTTTTTAATAACCATGACTGAAATATACATGTATAGGATTATGTTGCTTTTGAAAGGCTTTACTACTTAAATATTAAGAGCCAATTAATAAATTTATACAAGTGACCTTTAAAGGGGTCCCTTTAACAATTTATTATTCAATGTTAACTATTACTTAAAAATCTTAATTCTCCTCCAGATTTATTGCTGTGGTAAATACTCTCTAACTCCAGCTGAACAGATGTACTGAGATATGATGACTATATATAAAATGCGCTGATTACAAGAGGTATCAAATTTAAATTTAGTATGTATTGCAAACTCAACTTCAAAAATCAGCAATCTTTAGGCACAGAGTATCAGACGTGGCTGAAAAAAGACCACTTCTACTGTGAATCTGTCCTAGAATCTGTAATTAATTAAGAGAGAAGAGTCAGTATCAGATGCCCACTAGGCCATCATAAGTATCTACTGTTTATGGCACTTTATTCCACTGCACCAGCTGTTTAGATATTGCTCCATCATAACATAGAGGTTATCTGAAGGGAATGTTAAATAGGATAAGGATATGGCTAGGAAAGAATGGAAAAAGATGGTCACAAGGTCTTTTGAGGAAAATATCCATTCTGAGGGAAAATCAAATACAGAACATACATCAAAGGTAACAACTTTGGATCAGAAGACAGTAAATGGTCATTCTGAAAATAAATTATTCCCAAAGTAAACCCATTTTTCCTCATTCCCAGGAACTATTAAGACTACTCAACTTTAAATCTTTATTTCCTAAACTAATGTATAAATGGATCCTTTAACCTATTTAGTTTTTTCTTAATGTCTTTATATCAATTGCTTTGAATGTAAATTTAGATGTCTACAATGGCTGATTTATAAAACCTAGTAGAAAAAGATATTGTGAGTACTAAAGTTATAAAAGAATATAAATAGAAAGTTTTCTGTATTTTTGAAAAATAAACATTTCCTGATTAATTATGGCTTTCTTTTTGATACAAGGTAGTTAGTTCAGCAGACCGCTCTTCATGGACATATAAATCTAAGTTGCTCCTGGTCAAGTCTGCTCAGGGTACAGCAATGACTTTTCAGTGCAGTGGATAAAAACAGCAGTAATAAGAACTACCCATATAGAGTAAATAGTCTTCATAGTATGAGGGAGTCACCCTCATCTTGTGATTCCCTTTCCTCTGTCCTTGAAGTCCCAAGTTGCTATCATTCCTTAGCATAAGATAATACTGTCACTTTACCTCAATGATGTTAGAATTTACATCCCATGTATATTTCCCATACCTACATTAATTTGTTTTTTTCTCTTACTAAAGCAAACAAAAAAACCAACAACCCTGCTGCACATGTAATACCTGGATAACTTTACAGATTTTCCTCATTTTATAAGGTACTCTTTAATGTTCATAAAGTAAAGGCACAAGAAACAAAATTTAAATTGCTTTGTACCCTAACCCTAAAAACAATTCAAATCTCTTCAGTGCCATAAACCACATTGATACGATTAGCTTGACCATTATTTACTTGACTTGTTTTTCTCAAGAAAAGGCTTTTTAAAACACAATATAAAGAAAATCATCAAGAATGAAACTTTTAACTGTGTATTCGTGATTGCATTTAATCTCTCAGAAAGTAGTTTCTTAACAGTTGTATTATGTTAGCTATTATAATTAACTAAATAAAAGAAGATATAAATCAAGATAATAAAGGAAAAGAAAGTCACACAAAAAAATCTATGGTTGTATCCACATGTGATGAAAACAGGATAAAAACAATATCCAGAAATTCCTAAGAATGCCTATGATGATGTTATATCTTATAATAATATTAGAAAGAGATTTATGACTAGTCAGATCTAGTTGTACATATTGCCTATGTTCAACAGTTAAAAAATGATATTAACATCTTAAGAATCTTGACATTCTGAAATAGTGACTCCTTCCAGTAAAAATTGTGAAAAATTCACCCATGGATTGCTACATATATTTTAAAGATGGAAAACACTAATGTAGTTCCAAACAAATCATGTAAAACTCTTAACAAAAAGGAGACAGAGAAATGTTAAGGGCTTTTTTTTTTTTAAAGGACGAAGAGTATTTCCCCTCATAGCAATAATAACATTTGTTAGGTACAACATCTGTATGCAAAATGTACATTTTACATATGTAGAGACTATTAGGAATAGGGTAAAATTGCTTCTTTTCTTTGATTATGCATAAATTTTCCAGCCCCAAATAGAAAAAAATGTAGCTTTAAAACCCCAATTCCATCCAAACAGGAAAAACAGGAACAAAAATTAATAATTATGGATACATATTTCTAATACAAATGTTAAAAAGCAATCTTTAACATTTGTGTTTTAATGTAAGAATTAAAAAACATTCAATCTCCCAAAACTGAAAGGCAGGACTTTTACACTAACAGTTACATCATAATCATACATAAGGGTGTTCCTCCTAATCCTTTAATTTCAATTTTCTAAGACAAAAGATGTTTAGGAATAAAAATATATATGAAGGAAATGAATTTATAAGCATATGAAAAAGAAAAATCTGAACATTTCAGGATTTAACTAACCACGTTAAATGTAAATCAATCTCATTCTAAAGTTCAGTAGAATTTGGGTCATAAAGACATTTTTAAGTAAGTTTATGCCAAAACAGACTAAAAGTGCTATCATTTTTAGTTTTACTGTTAAGTTGCTCAATATTAAGTTCATTGTGATCTTTTTTTAAATATTATTTCAGAAAAATAAAAAACACCAAAAAGCACTTCTCCTTCCCCCTCAAAAGCCCATTGTTTTTACAGAAATTGTTAAAACATTTTAACACATTGCTTTAAGCATTTACATTGCTTTACTTATAATTTTTATTTCCAGATATTAGAGTTTTATATTACTGTTAAAGTTCCAAAAAAAAAAAAAATCAGATTTGACCTATTTTTTGCTGTTATATAAGCTGAGTCCACAGGATTTGTTACCTAAGAGTCTGGATATATTTCTCATACTGCACCAGTCCCTGTCCCTTGTCTCTGGCTGGGAAAGGCTGTGTTAACAGGAAGCAAGTCTCTGCCTACTGTTAACATCTGTACCTGTTCCTTGGAGCCAATATAACATCCCTCTCATCATTGTTCATATTTACTCTGCTCATTTACAACAAGTGTCAGGTAAGTCTTTTTGCAGAGTAGCCAATTTTAAATCAAGTATTTTGAAGAAATGCACAATTAAAGATCTTAATTCTCAGGAAAAAGGTCAAAACAATCATATAAATTGTTTATTCATGACAAGTGAGCACATTTTATCAAAACCCTTGGTATGTAAAAAGAAGCAATAACATATTAGGTAGTTAATCAGCTTCTGAAAAAAGAAAAAAGCAATTAGTAGATAACATTATAATCATTATCGAATCATTCTCACTTCAAGGACTTTAAGTTTGAATTTCAGTTTTTCAGTAAGGAAATCTAAAGACAATTTCAATTACTGAGTATAGTGGCCAAACATTTAGCCTTCAGAACTGAACTGTGAGTGAATAAATCTGTTGTTTTAAGCCACCAGGGTTATAGTAATTTGTTACAGCAGTCATAGGACACTACTATACTGAGGAAAACAGTATATTAAAAGAGTAATCCATAAAAGAATAAATTCATAATTTTTAAACTTAGAAGTAAAAGGTATCCATAAGTTATAAATAAAATACAACAAGATAGAAGTATGCTTGATTCTTAAGTTGAAACCCTGATATAAATTATTCTAGAAGAACTTACGCAAACACTAATAGGTATCACTGAATGATCACAGAAGGGTTACCTAGTCTCTAAAATATCAGCTACAATAATAAAAGTGCAACAGGCAAAAGTCAGGAAAATAAATTAACCTTTAAAATCAGATTAAAAAATAACAGAAATTAAAAACAAATAAAAATGCTTGAAAATTACCCAAAAACAGATGTGACTTCTGAAACTATGTATCTCTCAGTATAAAAAGTCCAACTGTATAATCTACTTGAGTAGGCAGAACCACCCAGGAAATGACAAAAGGGAAGAGAGTGACATCTGGAGAATTATAAATTACACAGGCCACAATACTTGGAAGAGGCCATTTGAAAAAAGAAAACAATAAGCCTTTATGATTTGGCAACCACTTGTTCATTCTGAGACTTAAGAAAAATAATCAGACACTATAACCTAAGGCTCAATATCCTCACCTTTAAAAATGGGATAATAGTCTCTACCTACCTTAGAATATAGACAGTGCTCCCCGCATCAGGCTAATATGAGGATCAGAGAAGAGAGCACACAGTGCTGGCCTATGGTTTGGGTCACAGCTTCTCCCTATAAATTGGCTGACTAGAAACTAACTATATTACTTTCTCCATAAAAACTTCCATAGAACAGTTTACTAGAGTTAAAGCAAAAAAATAAAAACATGAAAGTAGAAAAAAATTTAAAACAGATAGCCTCATCTCCCTTCTGACATATGGGGGTGATAGCACTTACCACATCACTAGCACTGGAGAATTCATTATTAACCAGACTTTCAAGAGCCATCCACCGAACTGGCCTGTTTTCATTATCCCCCAGACAGTGATAGTCCATGGGGAATAAGTCTCTGGAGAGGGCATTGTCTGTGATCTTAACTTGAAGTGTGTCATCAATGCTGAAAAGTAAGATATGAACATCAAAAGAGTATTAAGAAATATGGGTCATGATTACTCTCAAATAGAAAACAATTCCTCTGTGATTCCTGGAGAGAACATCAAAACCAGGGAGCCCAAAATATCAAAAGACAGTGACAAGCTCATGGCACCTACACACAGTTCCTAGCAGCCAGGTCTTTATGGATGACTTCCCTTCTGGCCAGATAGCTCATTCCACAGGCAATCTGAATAGCCATGTGTACCAGGTCTTGCTGAGAAATTGCCTGTTGTAACAGAGAATGACAACGTTTGCAGTTAGCACAAAAATTATGATGACAACTGCTCATTTTAGTTCACAGTCCTACTCCATCCCAAAATACTTCTTTATACTTATACTTTAAACTTCCTAAAGGCTATTTCTTAACCAAGAATATACTTCCACAGCTTCCTGACTTATATCTGCTACAGTCCTATTCCATAATGCATTTTACCAATTTCCTCACTGTCTCCTAATACCCATTAGATATATATACCCAACACACAGCGTGTAAAATAAATAGTTGCTTAATAAATCTCTGTTAAATGCATGCTGAATTCTCGAGTTAATATTTCAAATACTTATCACCTGACAACTTATTCTTTTCTAAAAATAGAAGTTTTTATTATTATTCTGAGGATCATTTCCAAACTAATACAAGTTTACAGCTCTCTTTCCTGATATGCTTCTTTAATGTATGCCAATGGATGAAGGATGAAATTCTTCCCTAGGTGATGCTGACATGCCACAGCCTCCAACCACTTCTTTATTAATCTGTTAATTTACAAAGCATGCAAACATATCAGGTTATACACAATGCAGTCTTTGAATCCATTTTCTCCTGCCAACTGATAAGCACACCACTACAAAACCTAAACCAACTTAATGGGCTATAAGCTATAGCAGGAAGCAAAGCTACCATTAGGCTTTACCATCACTAGCATCATAACATGGAACTCACCAAATGCTTCCTAACAATGTGCAAGAGGGAAAGAAACTCTGAGATGGCTGACTGCTACTTAGATCTCCAGTTACTACCAGTTCTTGATACAATACTGACCAAATGGCTCTATAAAGTCTGTTTCCATTGCTTGAAGAGAGATCTAGTATATCTGCCTTCAAAGAGTTATCAGGAAAATGGCTGAGATGATGTTAGAAAGTTTGAGGCGATCATGAATAAATACACAGTGGATATACAGAGAAAACATTGAGCATCAGCAATGAGTAAGCTTCAAGATGGGAATCAGACACCAGCATCCTTTATCTCATCTTTTCTATGGACAGATTATAAATAACTTTTGAATTTCTTTTTGTCTTTAAACAGCTGGTATATAAGAATGTCAATACCCACTTTCAAAGAGATCAGAAGTTAAGAATAAATAACTGGGCAAATTTTTCTCACCTGAGGATTATTGGCCTCTACTAATTTGCACTGCCTTAGAAACAATTTAAGGTTCCCCCAATTCATGTAAGGCAATATCACCATAGGCTTTTCTCCTTCTTCTATGCAGACGTGGGTAATAGGAAGAAGATTTCTATAAAGTATAAGAAATCAGAAGACAGACAAGTAAAATTTGGTGCCTAAGGGGCTTATTTTTAGTAAAAATAATAAGGATAATCTAAAACAAAATACAAAACATACTTAAAACCATGACAAAGATTAATATGTAAAATTATAAATGCACTCTCAAACTAGAACACTTCCCAAACATGCAGTATCTTGGTAGGAAAAGTCATAAACTCAAAGTTGTTTCCTATGGATTCCTTCAGAATCCTACTGGATTTCCTGAAGATAAACTAGAGCCACACTAAATTTTTATTTACTCTAAAGGGTACTCAGAGACACCTAAACAATGACTTGACCGTGAGTATATTATGGTAATATCCCACTTTGTCCATTTATTGGAGTGGGCCAAGCTACTCATGCTGTCTGACAATGGTCTGGGTATGAGGGACATTCCTGAGTTGTCGGGAGGCTCTAAAAGCTGGCCCCTGCTGGATCTCCATTGTTTTTGCTGACATTACAGTTACCATTTTGTAAAAGGCATGATTAAGTACTGACTGGAAATTCATCCATGGGGGATGGTTGTAAAACTGGCTGTCCTGCTTAACAAAATAATTGGTTGCTATGCATTTTGATGATGAATTACTACTGTCAAGTAATGTAACACAAAATTCTCTAAAACCGATACTGTACACCACTGAGACCAAAAACCAAATAGTAAGAGTTGTAATTGGAATGTGGTTGTTTAATGATAATACCTCAAAAATTAGTTATTAAATAGTTTCCCAGACTTAAACATCTATTATTGGAAACCAGCCCCTGAACCCAGGAGTGACCTCTGTCTTGGCCCATTATGAAAGGCTCTGCATTTCCTTGGCGATGAATAAGTCGCATAAACCCTTCTTACTCTTCTCCCCCTTTTCCCTGCTATTGTTTTACTTAAATCGTAATCATATATAGAAAAACTCCCTAGTTACAAAAACCATTACTAATCAGATTTAGGTTCAGAATATATTGAGGTTAGTGGTTGCCTTTAAAGATTAAAATAGGGTTTAGATATGATTTAAGTTTTAATTTTAGTATAACCCTTTTATTGGGGGCTTGTAGTTCTTTAGGTATTGACTCTAGTTTGACCCCAGACCTTGTGACTAGTACTTCATCTTATACTCAGAGTAGAAACAAAATCATTTAGTTGTGATTGCACAAAAATTGCTATACCTGTTTTGACACTGATAAATAAACTGAATAACCACAGAAACTAGGATACTGATAGGAACATGATTGTTTTGTAAGTAAGCTTTACTTTAAAATTGTATAGGTCATAAATCTTGGCTGAAGGTCATAAGACCCCAAGCGGGTCCTTAAGAAAAATGTAATGATTGTTACTTTTCTGCTCTATGCATATGCTGATGTAATCCCACCCCTTGCTTGTAATGTATAAAGACCTGCTGAGACTCTCAGTAGGACATTTGCACCCAGATCAAGTGTCAAGTGTCTACTCACTCCCTCATCATTTGCCTAGCAGTCTCCTCCTGTGGGAACCTGGCCTTAGCTGAGTCTCCAGCAATTTATCACTCTTAAAGAAAAAGTTCCAATGCAAGAATATGATCAAAAAGGCCTTGAAGAAGTTGAAAGTGCCAAAAAAGTCAAGAAATCCTTAGCTGACACATGGGATTAGATCTGATTTCTAACTCCTAAATTTCTGTTTATTATCTGTGTGAACATCTCTCTTGCCATTAATTTCCAAACCTCTAACATGGGATACTACCAAGCATAAAAAGTAGTTATGATGTACAGAATAAAGGCAAGGCTGCAGTAAGCAATCTTGTTCTTTTTTAAATTCCTATGACAAGCATGTATACATTTCAGTCCATTACCTACTACCTCTCTATTGGCTTCTACAAATAATTTTTTCCCAATGTTATGTTACTTTTTATGTAATTACATGATCTTGCCTGCTAAGCTGAAAATTCCTGGAAGGGTCCACTAATGTGGACTCTGATTTTGACACCTAATGCTTTGTATTCTGTGGCACAGAAAATAAGCATTTAATAAATATTTGACAAAGATACAAATAATGTTCCCACTACTTAGAAAATCTGTTTCCAAGAATGTTTAATAAGAAAATATTATCAAACATAATAAAGCTACATGATTAGGATAGTTAATGCAATATTAACAGCAAAAAGTTACAAACAACTTGACTATCCAAAGGAAAGCAAAGAATACACCCAAATAATATGACAGTTTGTAACATTAAGTGATTACAAAAAAGATGCTGAGAAATGAGTAAAAGATTATTTTATATGAAAGCAAAATACAAAATTCATATATATTTGCAGAACAATCACAAATGTGGAGGGGAAAAAGTACTACACAGAAATACATCAAGAGTTAGAGTTGTTGTCTTTGAGCTGTGGGACTTCAGATCATTTCTACCTACTGTATTTCCTAAATTTTTTCAATTGAGCCTGTATTTCTTTTAAAGCCATAGTAACACAATTCTGATCTAAGTAACCCTGCATAATGAAAGCTGCAGACACCTCTTGTGCTTAGAGTTCCTAAGAAGGAAAGCACTGATCCCTAGGAACTAGGAAAATGAAGACTCAGAGATCACTATGCCTACACAACATAACCTCTCATAAACCTTCTGCTTACATTACAATCTGAATGGAAGTGATGACTGGTCCTACTTTATAGGTGAGTCCTACTTTTCATGCAGAAAGAAAGGGTTAATAAATGGTAAGAAGTACAGTAATTTGCCAAGGACAACAGCAAGAACATGGAAAAAAAATATCAACTTTTCATCTAAACCTTAGTGTTCTCCCCTGGATCACTAGATGTTCCCTGTCAAGGAGCAGGAGGAAGTATGGGGAGAGGATAGCAACTCTTATTACACCAAGTCCCCTACATACTATAGTTATTGCAGCAGGTTGGCATCAGGATTAACTGAGCATTACCAGGTTATGGAAGAGTTGCCCAACCCCTTTAGCTTTCCCTCAAACTCACCAATTACTTCTCTCTGTTCTTTTTCCCATGACTGAATTCACTAAGAGTTAGCAGCATTTTATACAGGAACACTGCACGAGGTCAGATCTTTTATTCTATCATTAAAGGATTAAAAGTCTTCTGGCAAGAGGCAACAAACTACATGGTAATATACCAATGGCTGCTCTTCTTTCTGTTCATTTCATAAAGGAAAGAACAAGAACGCAGGTTTGGATTCTTTAAGAAGATTGAGCAAAAGCAGGTGCTTCAGAGTAGAATAAGGTAAAAGAAGACAGGTTCTGGGAGACCTGACTGAAGACCTGCATCCAGTTCTCTGTCTCACCCAGTGTTTAGCAGAATGAGGGCTGTGAGGCATTCAGCCTAACAAGTGCCCCTTGGGCCAATGGAGAGTCACACTAAAGCAGAAACAGCTCAGGAGTATTTGTATATAAAGCACTTCTATAATTAAAAGAGGTTGATAGTTATCTTTTATTTTATTTATGCAGTTATTAGAATTGATAGTAAAAATTATTCTCACAAATTCCAGTGAAAAAAATGAGTGGGGGAAAAAAAGGATTTCAAAATGCTTTAAAATATTTCAACACTTCTACAACTTTAACTTCCCCCTACACTTCTACAACTTTAATGATGGAAAATTAAAATATGAAGTAAACATACTCAATTACATACCATAAGCAGTTAAAATAAATAAAATCTGAAACCAGTTACCATTTATTGCTGAGTATATTTAGTTTGCTTTATAAATTCTGTAATGTGATCCCTGAAGATCATTATTTTATTTTTATCCCTCATGCCTATAGCAAATTCAAGTGGAAAGCAGGTATTTAATGAATAACAATGAACAAGCAAATGCATACACACAGCTGTGAATATTCTAGAAAATGGGAGTAAAAAAGAAGTATGTGGTAGGTCCTAGTGCCCTTTTGAATGAAGTAAGTGCTACAGATAAAGGAAAGAACTATACTTTCTACATATGGACAATGTATTTTGCTCATTATAAACCAGGAGACTTACTATCACTTCATAACCAGGAAGAACAATTAATTATAATGAAACTATAACTACCTTTTGTAAAATTTTCTGATTAGTATCAACCCCAATTTAGTATGTCATCCCATGTCATCACTTCAGGATATGTGGGGAATCTAATTCATCCTGGTAGGATAGTTAGAAAACCTTACAGTTTAAAGCTAATGAGGAAATACTGAAAATACTTATTTTGAACAATTTTCAGCCAAAATACCTTTGGCCTAAGTGTTTCTAAAACTGCTCTGTAGGAATATCTTGGCTTTATCTACCTTTATCCCTGTAATACATTTCTGTGCTTTAGAGGTACAGACCTTTCATAGGGCTTAGAATACCTGGGTACTTTAGGACTAGTCTCCCAGAAATTGTTCAGATGGGCTTTTTCCAATACATGCTACTTTGGTCTATGGCAACTAAGGTCAATTGAGGTCCTGCAGGTCTCCAGTGAAACTGTGACCATTACCTTAAAGAATGAAGATAACCCAGATTTAGGGTCATCTCCATAAACTTTTTATTGCAGAAACCCATCTTAAGGTAGGACAAACATGCAAAGGCAAGGTTCTGTTATATGAAGTCATCCCTTCCTTGTCAAGTGAATTCTGCCCACATCCTCTCCTCGACACCCCAGGGTCCTGATCCCATTCTTTAGCTCAGGATATAAACCATCAGTTTGTGCCATTCACTACAGAATTTACAACCATGTAAGTTCTCCAGACATATGAAATGAAATTTGGTCTTTTTTTCCTCATTATCTAATATTAGTTTGTTTGCTTGACCAGCCAGAAAGAACCCAGAGTAGTACAGGAATTTTACCCACATCCCTATAGTACCTCAATTTTATAATAGATTAACATTAAAGTATTAAATACCTCTGACATTTCCCCCAACAAAAAGGACATTTCTGACTATCACTACACCTGATTGTTCTGTGACCCAGAGAAGACAAAATGTTTATTTTTCCTTAGAAAGTATAGTCTAAGGGATATGTTTTTCGTCTATTCCTTTGCAAATAAGTTCCGTTCTTGGATTAAGTCAATGGAAGGTAACCTCCTTAAATCACACAACTATAAATCTTCAAAGGGACATATTCAGTTTCTCAATATTGTATGTTAATTTTCTCAAAAGTCTGATTTCCTTTCAATGAAAATAAAAAGTATCACTGTTCATTATGTTGATCAATTTCCCAAGTATAAAATTAATCTGAGACATATGCTCTGGAATTTAAAATTAGAAAAAATTTCCCACCCCCAAGGAACATCTTTATATCTTTTCTTTCCATTTGTTTTTTTGACCCACATGCCACTATTTCTTCTCTAATGAGATTTATCAGCTTTTAATGTTTCCTTCAGCCTCCTTGGCTGTAGAAGCTCAGAGTTGTTTTTATGTCTCATCACAGTAAAAACAGTAGTTTCCTTATTGTTGGCTTTTTTTGTCTTCTATTTTACAACCATAACGTCAAAAACCTCAGTTTCATTTCCAATACTGTTTTACTTATCCTGCCTTCTTTCTGGGTTCTCAAAGTCCTTTGAATATGCATTAAAGTATAAGCAACTTTCAAAAATAAAGACCTGTACAGTCATCTTATTTTTAGCAGACCTAGAGTAACTGCTCAAAGTTCACAGAAATTAAATGCATGATGCCCTTCTGTACACATTACTTCCTTTTTCTCCCCAGAAGTCCATGAATAATTTCCAAAGGAATGGTTACTATCTCATTTTTAAAAATGTGCAACTAAATTTCAGCAGGCATATAAACTAGCTTATTCTATATGTAAGAATAAAAAGAAACCCTCCCCCAGTATTGATATTACTGTGATACTATATTTAAGCCATTTTGGCTGGGAAGGTATGTTTGAGAGCTCTGTGAACAAGACCAGCAGCAAGTTCTTTTTTTTTTAAATCTCTTCAAATAGAACTTCAAGTATATATATATTTTTAATCATACTATGACCTAATGGTGACACAAGTTAAATAAAATGTGGTACATCTATTAAATGACTTATTATGTAGCCTTTTAAAATGTGGACATGAACTAAAATGTGGACTGACAAGAAAAGTTAGATATATTGTTTTTTCAAGAAATGTGTTCACTTTGTTAAAAATACTGACTTTATGATTATATATGGAAAAATAACCTCATTTTTTAAAAAAACACAAGTTGGAATTACATTGTCTTCAGATGTCCAATTTACTTTTAAATGTTTCCACATACACAAATACATAGATTATAGATACACACACACAAAGCAAAATATCACTAACTGAACTTAGATGTTTATTGATGTATTATTTTTGTCTTTAGTATTCTATATGTTCAAAATTTTCATAACAAATATTTGTATTATTTGTTATTTTTTAAAGGGAAAAAATAATTTGTATTATTATCCTATTTTTTAAAGGGAAATATGCATAAACTCCCCTGGAAAGCTTAGCTACAATTATCCAGTTATGGGCTTACATAGTTTTTTTCATAATTTACTTGTTTTTGAATTTTGTGCCATCTTTCAATTCAGAACACATCACAATGTTCTTAAAAGAAATAACAAACAATGTTACCATGCTTATCACCTAGAGCTAGGTGTTTTCTTCTCTCACCTGTGATGAAGACCTCGGAGCTTACAACTTTCAGTGAGCATCATTGTCACCTGAATTTCAGAAGCTTGGTCTATATATATATATAAAAAAAAAAAAGATACTGTTTTGAATGGTAGTACTATATGTAATAATATTTTCCACTATTAGTAAATAATTATTTCAGACTGTAATGTAAACCTTTATTGAAGTTACAGGTAAATTTAAATAGGTATAGCCTAAAATTCTATTGCAGTAGATAGTCTCACCATTGAATAGGCCAGACATTATTAATGAAAAATCTGACTACAAAATATTAGAAGCTCACTAAGGACCCAGAAACAAAGTAAAGTAATAACAAATTGGAAAAATATCAGCAATACATAGGCATATAAAGGGCTAATTTCCTTTTGTATTTTTAAAGCATTTTATACTTATTTAATTGCTTACTTTTTATTAAGGTTATTTTACATTACTATATGATTAAGGGGTATAATATCCTTTTTCAAATCTCCCTTCTTTGGATAGCTCATACAAATCAGTAAGAAAAAAAATTTAAGAGGCAAAGAATATATAAAAATAGTTGGCTGACAAAAGAAACACAGATGATCAAAAAATTACAAAATGACTTTCAGTTTTACTCCCAAGTACAGAAAATGCAAGTTAAACTAGGAGATGCATAGTCCCTATAAGATTGGAAAGACAAAAATCTGTCCTACCTGTAGGTTTGGGCAAGCTTAAGGAAACTGGTTCATTGATAAAATAAGTGTGGAAAGCACATTTCACAGAATTTTAAAATGCATATGACCCTTTTTCTCAGAAATCCCACTGTTAGTATGGCAGTTCCTCAGTCTACTAAGAATGGAACTTCCATATGATCCAGCAATCCCACTCCTAGCAATATACCCAAAAGACACAAATACACTGATGCAAAAGAATACCTGCACCCCTATGTTTATAGCAGCACTCTTTACAATAGGTAAGACCTGGAAACAACCTAAATGCCCAAAAACAGATGAGTGGGTCGGGAAGCTGTGGTACATATACACGATGGAATACTACTCAGCAATCAGACATGAAAAACTAGACGCATTCATAGGAATAGGAACATGGATGGATCTGGAAGGGATTATGCTCAGCGAAGTAAGTCAGAAGCCAAAAGAAAAATACCAGATGGTTCCTCCCCTGGGAGGAATATAAAGGAACCAAATAAAGATCAAGGAAAGGAATAAGAACAACAATAATAATAATAACAATAAGAAACAAAAACCAAAAATGAAAAGACAAAGACAAACTGGGGACACTTGGTGGGGAGGGAAGAAGGGAAGAGTGGAGGGCAGACGGGAGCACGGGGTACTGAGGTGATGGTGCACTGGGGATATGGTGATGGGGAATACATGGGGATTACAATTGATGTCAAATATATATAAATAAAAAAATGTTAATTACAAAAAATTGAGTAAAACTCTGGAAAAAAAATAAATCCCACTGCTAAAGACTACAATATATCACAAAATTTCATAGGTCTATATCAACAATATAGTTAAACTGTAACAACAAAAGAGAAACCTCAAGGCCACCATTGTTGCCATCAACAGTGAACCACTTGAGTTAGCATATCAGAATGTTATGCAGTTACTTTTAAAAACTAAGATTTAGTTTTAATTATAAGTAATGACAGAGAAAATCTTTAAAGTAAATTTTGAAAGCAAGATGCCAAACTGTATTTTGATGATCAGTTACGTTTTTTTAACAAGCTTATTTGAAATTTTTAATACATATATTTGGGTCATTTTTTTCTTACTCATAGAATCACAAGAAATATATTTTGGTGATTACATTCAGAGATACAAGAATTTACTTTTTGTACCGTTCTGTTCTGTTTATATTTTCTACACTCACAAATACAACTTTTAAAAAAATACAGGAGTTCTGATTAAAAATTATGGTTCATTTTTAATTGTTTTCTTCTTACCACTCTGCGCTTAAAATCAAACATAACATATAATTAGAAAAGAAGTAATTTTTTATTAGCCAAAATTAGTAAGATTATCCCATTTTATTCTTGACTTCTAAACTTACAGTCTTCGGTCCAGAGTAAAAAAACAAAAAAAACAAAAAAAAACAAAAAAAGAGAAAGAGAGAACTAAAATTGTTCCATGGTTTTAAAAACAAAAATATAATACAATTTACCAACATCTTTAATTTTTACCTCCAAAATAACTTTCAAGCCATCAAATATCCAAACAAATCTACAAGGATAGCTCATGTTACAGGGCCCACTCTCTTAATTGTATACCTTACTCTATGTAAAAAGAACATTTCCATTAAATTAATAGTATATTAATCATTTATGAAATGCTGAAGTTTTTTTTAAATATTTTTAGATATCACAAGTAAGAGTATAGTGGATCCTTAAAAACACTTCCAAATAATAGCCAATGTGTATGTTAACAGTAAAAACAGGCATAATTTATAAAGCTTCCAATCAACACACTAGGAAGAAGAAGACAACTGGCAAAGCCAAGATCCACATCTCTGCCTGTCCCATTAAGTAAAGTGCTGAACCAGTTATAAAATCTGGCACAATGAACTCTGGCACAATGATGACCTTAAAGATGGAGCTGTCAGAGTTGAGAAATTGCAAATTTCATTTTTCCAGGTTTAACTAGTGGAAACACTCCTTTCCTGCTACCTGCTGCTGTAAACTGCTGAGGCAGTTTCACTTAGTAAAGTCTTTTGTAAGAATGTAAAAATGGGTGGACAAAAACATCAAGAACGTTAAACACTTGAGACTTTTTAGGAAAAGGTACCGCACAACAACATCTGCTGGGATAAACTCTATCTAAAAACTCTATCTAAAAGTTAGGATTATTTAGTAAGTAATAATTGTACCTTTAATTATTTTCTAATAATTTAGAAATTATCTTTAATGAAATCATGGCCAGAACTAATTGGGGATTGTAGGATCTTTCATAATTCATGAAGTGAAATTCAAATTCTAATTTCAATCTCTGAAAATATATACCGGAATATCCCTAAAGTCTATGCAAAATTAATAATTTCTGAAGATGCTGAACTCTAATTACCTGCTTATGCCAAAAAGCAAAAGGTCAATGATCTTTGAGAAACTTACTTTTTGCATTTTGAACTACACGTCTAAATTATCTAGTATGTAACAAAAGCATGTAGATTTGTGAGACTCAGATCTATGAAGCTTTAATAAAAAAAAAATCTAAAATAACAGATCTCAGATTCCCAATCATGTGGCAGTCTCTCTCAACAATTTTGAGGTAAGGACTGTGGTCAATGCACTTCCTCTCAGTTTCCCATCCAAATCATGACAATATCTTGGCTTAGGGACTCGCTGTGCTTTTTCTGGTTTCCGTCCAGCTCATTTGGTAAGGCGGAGGAACCACCAAGTGACTACAATTCAAGTGTCTATGGAAAGAGAAAGCTTATCTTTTGAAACAACCCCAGTAGCTGCACTGTTTTTTGTTTTTTTTTTTTTGATCTTCATATGTCTTTATTAAGAATGGAATTAGTACCTTTCACTCCTAACAAGAGTATACATGAAGACAATATAAAATTTGGATGTTTGCGAAAGGAACATATACAGCCATTGTTAATTCTTTGTTATATAAAGCTACTTAAGTAGATAAATACATATTGTGATATTTACTTTCATATTGTGATATTTTGAAAGCATATTTGTGCACCTTTTGATGAATATACAATAATTTAATTAATGCTATATTATTAAACATTTTATTTGCTTCTAGTTTATACCCATTGTAACTTATAATGCTTATTTCTTAAGGATAAAAACTCCAGTGGGCAAAGAGGTGAACATTTTTTTTAAGATTTTATGAATTTTATTTCACTATTTTTTAAATTTTTTTAAAGATTTATTTATTATTAATATAAAATATTTTAAAATTTACATATACTTGCCATCCATTGTAATCCCCATGTATTCCCCATCACCATATCACCAGTGCACCATCACCTCAGTCCCTTGTGTTCCCATCTTCCCTCAAACCTCCCCCTCCCCTCCCCACCAGGTGTCCCCAGTCTGTCCTTGTCTCCTCATTTTTGGTTTCTGTGTCTTTATTGCTGTTATTGTTATTATTATTGTTCTTATTCCTTTCCTTGATCCTCCTTTGGTTCCCTTATGTTCCTCCTAAGGGAGGAACCATCTGGTATTTTTCTTTTGGCTTCTGACTTACTTCGCTGAGCATAATCCCTTCCAGATCCATCTATGTGCCTATCAATGCGTCTAGTTTTTCATGTCTGATTGCTGAGTAGTATTCCATTGTGTGTATGTACCACAGCTTCTCGACCCACTCATCTGTTTTTGGGCATTTAGGTTGTTTCCAGGTCTTACCTATTGTAAAGAGTGCTGCTATAAACATAGGGGTGCAGGTATTCTTTTGCA
>JAGFMF010011876.1:628038-700756 GCA_019455555.1 Galemys pyrenaicus
ATGAATTTCATCAATTTTTTTTCTATTTCTTTGAAGAATGACATTGCAATTTTTATTGGAATAGTGTTGAATCTGTAGATTGCTTTTGGTAGGATGGCCTGCACTGTTTTTTTATCACTTCTATTTCAGTTTCTCCCCCATCCACCCGATCATCTTCCTACACCATAAAGAAACCTCTAGTTAATTTAATATTCATTCAGAATAAATTAATAATCGTCTAGCTCTGAAGTGTCCATAGAGTATTTACAAATACTTATGAATCCTAGAAAAACAGGAGCAGGAAATGTTTCCTTTGAAAAAAGGGGAAAGTATAACAAAAGGTAGTAGTTATTTGTTTATAAGAATAAAAGTGTAAAATATTCTCTAAAGCTAGTTAGCCTAGTCGGAGCTAACTTAAATATTAACCTTTGAGAATGTTTTGGAGGTTAGAAGTGAATAAATAATGAAAAACATAAAAAGCTAAATAATTTCTTTAGAAAAAATAAAAGGGCTGTGTGTTTCTGCAGCATCCTTCAACAAGCAATTTTGCTGAATTCAAAGCAATAAAATTCCAAAGATTTTTTTTGCTAGATTGAGACAACTCAAGTTTTTAGAAACAATAAACCCTTCATACTTTGCAGGAATTCCTTTCAGTAAATTTAGAAACATAAGTTCTATAAACTAAATTTATAATAAACTTCATGAGATGATTACCTCCTACTCATTTCCCCCTCAATTTCTGCTTTCAAAACACTGTTTGTTTTTCCAAAATAAATATCTTATCCCAACCTGTAGCAGATACTGTCAGACATTAAATATCCTATAAACAAACACATTTCTCTTTTTCTTAAAAGGCCCAAATAATAGACTTAACTAAGGATTAAGTTTTTACAGGTATCAGTTAAAAAATAATTAAAAGTCTAACATTTCAAAAGGTCTTACAATTTATTAGGACTATGGAATAAGCTATATGTAAATAATATTGCAGTGTATTTTGATAGGAACCTCTAACTGAAAAATTTGTATAAATCAAGAAATGAAAAAATTAGGCACCACATTTCAACAGATGGCCCCAAAGCATAATGTGTGCAAATGGTTATTCTCTTCATGAAAATATTAATTAGTGCTACCTTTAGAAAAAAATTTGGAAATATCTAACAAATTTTAAATATAAACAACGGTTGGGCCAGCAATTCCAACTATAAATGTACCTGAAAAACTACATTAAAAAATAAAGACACACAGGGATATTTCCTGCAGTAACATATGTAACAGCAAAAATGGGGGGTTGGGGAGGAGTGGGTTGATGGAAAGCAAACAGTGGCTTGAGTAATGTCAGTCTAGGGGTCAACAAGTCTACAGAGAGAAAAAAATAGTACCAAAAAACTAGCCTAGGACAAAGACAGTTTGTCCTATACAGCAACAATAAAGTCAAGTGGATGTAGTTTAACCAAAAGCTTGAATAACTTTTTAAAAGATTTTTATTAATTTATGCATACAAGAACTGGGGTATGGTCAGAGGTATGGGGGTGGTGGTGAGAGGATTCACCAGAGACAGAGTGGGGAGTAGAACAGACAGGCTCACTGAAATACATTGCTGAGGGGAGCAGCGGGTAATATGAGGTCTGCTGTGCCATGTGGGTCACCTCCCGGGCAGGGGATTGAAGTGCTACAGTGACTACAGATAGCTTCATGCTGCTGCGACTTACCCCTTGCACCACCAGAGAGGCCCCCTGAGTAATTTCTAATAAATGTGTATGTCTTGATTTATTAGATTCCTATATCCAACACTTAATAAGGACAACCTAAATCTTCTAAAAAAGCCTCAGATGGACTGATTGAATGGTCTGGCACACACTGCGCATCTATGCCACTTTAGACAGGAAAGCACTGTGTAAAGAGTAGAAAAACACCCTACCTTTAACTGTTTTTACAAATGCTTGCTTTTCTTTATTTGGATCTTTTTCATCTACTAAAATCCCATGGAAAATACGGCCAAAAGTACCTAAAAAGAAAATAATATTTACTGAAATCATGTTATCACCTTCATAAAATTGTAACTCCCAAACTTTCTGGCACAATATAATTTACACATAACAAGGGTATATGTGAGTAACAACATTACTTGAGTCCTGACAATGCAAATCTTTGTCTTTTAATGACTATTTGAATTTCCCTGTGACTATTAAATAATCTTAACTTGCTTTTAAACTAAGTATATGTGAGTTCTTCCAAATTATCCTAAATAAATTAATGATATGTTGGAAGCACTGGGACTTAGTAACGGGGTATTCAGAGACGTTTGTGAGTTTCTAGGCTTAGGTCCAAAGAAACAACAAAGGAGAAAACTGAACTCTCCTCCCTGCTACTACAGAGCTTTAAAATGTAGCTTCAGAAGAAAGCTAAGGAGTACTACAAGTCCTAGATTCAGACAGTCCTTGGTTCCAATCCTGGCTCTATCAATCACTTCTTAAATGGCCACAGACAGTTGCTTAGCCTCTCAGGTAAATGGTAACATGTTTTCCTAAAAACCTTTATAGTGAGAAGAAAAATTATAACCTTATTGGGGTTAAAGAAGTGGTTAAATGTGAATTATGAAAAGCATACATATATAATTTTGCAACTGCTATTAAAAATCTTTAATATAATGTTCATTGAAAATGAATGACATCTTTCTCACTAGAAACTTTTACTTTCTTTCCTTTGCATTTTTAAAAGACATGTTTTCAAACAGTTTTACTTTTCTGCAGATAGCTTGCATATGAAGAGACTTGCTCTACTGTCTTTTTCTTCATGACTTAAAAGTTGTTGGTGCCTCCCTACCAGTATTCAGAGGTCTAAGAAAAAGTGTAACTTCAATACCTGAGGCAGAAAAAAGCCTTTGGATAATCTTTATTTAAGACACTTTGCTTAGAACTGAGTAAATATTTTCAAACACTCTAGTTAATGCATAGCCAGAACTATATACCATGACCCTTTCGAGACCCAAAATTTACCTTGCTTAAGCTATCACTCTCTACTCTGTCTTCCTAGCACATATTCCCACTTATAAAAATCATTCCTTAATATATACTTAAAAACAAAACCATTATGAATGTAGGGAATATATACAAAAGTATATCTGTATATATATTCCCTTACAAAAGGTTATTATAATTCATATTCCTACCAGCAATGTATAAGAGTGCTTGTTCCCCCATTTCATCTGTCAGCCTGGAATGCTATCTATCATGTGAAATTTTGTCAATCTGACAGATGAAAAATGATATGCAGCTGTTGTTGTACTTGACCTTTTTTTAATGTTAATTAGTCACCATGTTTCTTTTTGAATTTAAAAATAAGCTATTAAATTGAATAGTCTAAAAATAAACTGGTATTATAATAAAAAAGTAAAGATGAGCAAGCGAGGAGGGGAAGGGATACTGCTATGTACCAAACATCTATTATGTGTTAGCTCACTGAATATATATCATTTCATCAAATCTTCATAACTACTCTAAGAGTTGATTCAGTTCAAATTTATGGAAGAGGAAACTGACATGGAAGACATTAAGTGATTTCTTGAAGGCCTCATAGGTAACAAATAGGAACTTAAGTATAACTACAAAACCCATGTGCTTCTCCTGCTAAAACCCTTGAAACTATCTGTCAGAGACAAAACAATATAGAATACTTTAAAGACGCCCTCTAGCATGTGACTGCTTTTAAACAAGAACTACAAAAGAGAACACACTTTAATGGTAACAAACACTTGAATGGTAACACAAGAATGCACAAAAATTGCATTAAGGTGATTAAAAAAAAAAGATTTAAATAAAAGAGAATAAAAAAATAAAAAAAATCTTCATAAAAGATTTAAAAAAGAGAACACAAAAATCAGATTACTAGGTGCTTTCTATCATTAGACACAAAGTGAGATGGAACTCATAAAATCTGAAACAAAATTATTTTAGTGTTAACATTAAATCTTCCCTGAAAAATGATTTTGAGATAAGTACCTTCTTGAAGTACATCTTTTAGAGTTATCCTCTCCCTTGATATTGCTATATCCTTAACCTTGGCTTTTGCTTCCAAAAGGGTGACACTTCTGAGGTCATTCTTCTCTATCCTCAAGGTGGGATAACCTGAGGAACCAACAAAGCCAAACCAAGAAATATAAATACCCTTATTATGGCCTCAGGATAGTCAACTAGTTCAGTTAGCATCTTAGAACTGAAGTCAAAGCAATTAATAAATAAATCTAAGAACCATAAAAGGAAAAAGATACACACACACACACACACACACGAACAGAGAGGATTACCTATGAAAACCAACTTAAACATTTTTTCATCTATTATAAAATCTTAAAAAGCAGAATTAAAACAAGAAATACTTAAAAATACTACCATCTCAATTGTCTCTTAATCAAATGAAACAAGCTTTGATTTATAGAATTTAATTTAATCCCTTTTATGAGCTATTTTTCTCCCAAAAGATTTACTAATATAGTCTCCTAACAAAAGAACTTCACAAATGAGAACATAATCAATCAATGTGTTCATCACTGAGTCAAGACTAGATTTGTGGCTCACTGTTTATCCTGATTTGATTATATTATTTGTATGGTTAATGATTCCAAAATACATCTAAATTATACTCTAAGAATAATTATTTTCCCCCAAGTATCTACAAGTTACGGTGCAAAAACTTTCATTAAAGTCCTATTAAGAAAAGGAAATCAAATCCCACACTCTCAAATCTCATGGCAGCTAGCTTTGTATTATGGCTAGAAAATAATGTAAAGTCTTACCATGGTCCATAAGAATATCAAACCACTCATTAAATCCAAAGTTTCTGTTTTTCATGCACCTCAGTAGCTTACTCTAATTACCTGAAAATCTTCCTTCTGAATCTCTATAGAGGTTGATTCAGTAGCCATTTTAACAGAGTTAAACTATGGAAATCTCCACAAATCAAATCTAATTCTAGAAATTACTTTAATTTTATTTTTAATACTCTGATTTTTAGAATGCTTCATATTCAATATTCTGGAAAGCAAAATTTGAAGATCAAGGTTAATTTAGTACCTTAGATACCATGTACATAAAACAGTATACACATCTCCCAAGTAACTGACTATACAGTAGTACTGACAGACCTACATACAGCTTTGGTAAATTATCTTTAGAATTAAATTAACTCTTACTGGTGATAGGAGTTGCATTGTTGGGTGTGTCAGCTCTCAGGTACTGAGTCGTCTGTGTGGAAGGCTGAGACAGCCCTTGGGAACTACTGCTGGCACTGATGCTGCAAAAGTTTTTAAGAGAAAATAGCTATTAAGTCAGTTTAAATGAGAAATTTCCTTTTCCATACATATAAAATACACATAGCTCTTATAACCAGTCTAAAATTTTGATGGAGAGCATAACAATGCACAAATATTTATCACAAATGTTCTAGAAAGAAATTCTAAATGACCTTATAACTCTTTTTACTTTGTATCTCCACAATCGAGCAGGTCTGTTTTAGAAAGTCATTAAAGAATGTACTAGTCCTAGGACATCATAGATAGCATTCCTGAACCTCACACAATGACACACTAGGGAACTATAAGGATTATCTCTTAGAAAAAGAGGCCATGCCATTCAACTAGATTGTTTTTAGAAAAGGTATAGAAAGACCTCTTTTAACAATAGTCCAAAATCGAGTGGTCTGCAGAGTAGGAAACAATAAATCAAAAGTATTGCTATGCTTAAAGCTTGGAAAGGCTTATCATATCTGATTCAAGTTTGTTTAATCACCTACATTTGACTTCTTCTAATTTTCCTAATCCCGCCTTTAGAATTTATGAAACCTCATAAACCTCTAGTACTTGAAACATGATAACATATTCTTTCAATACAGGACACCCAGCAGATGGAAGGCTCATGTATCTTTTTTTTTTTTTTAATTTTTCTTTCCTTCATTATTTATATATATTTGACATCAATTGTAATCCCCATATATTCCCCATCACCATTTCACTATCACCTCAGTCTCTTGTGCTCTTATCTGCCCTCAACCCTTTCCCTCCCCACTTCCCACCAATTGGTGTCCCCAATTTGTCCTTGTCTTTTTGTTTTTATTATTATTCTTTTCCTTGATCCTTTTTTGGTTCCCTTATATTCCTGGGGGGGGGGGGGGGGGNGGCGGGGAGAACCATCCCGTATTTTTCTTCTGCCTTCTGACTTATTTCACTGAGAATAATCCCTCCCAGCTCCATCCATGTTCCTATGAATGATTCTAGTGTATCTTTTTTTGATTGCTGAATAGTATTCCATCCTGTATATGTACCACATCTTCCTAATTCAAGCATCTGTTTTTGGGCATTCAGGTTGTTTTCAGGTCTTACCTATTGTAAATGGTGCTGCTATAAACATAGGGGTGCAGGTATTCTTTTGAATCAGTGTTTTTGTGTCTTTTGGGTATATTCCTAGGAGTGGGATTGCTGGATCATATGGGAGTTTAACTCTACATCTGATATTATTGAAAATCAATGCCTCTTAAATGTGTATTTTTGCCTTTTCAGGACAACAGCTTTATTCCATGTTACCCTTGAACACAATCCAGTTCCACTGCCTCTACTCTTGTAAATGTGCAGCAGTGGAAAATGAAGTACAGAAATTCAACAGGAAGAGTGAAATCACAGAGCAGGATGTCAACCTTCCATGCTTCCCTTAGCAGGATCAGCAGTGCCCAGAGTTCCTGACTTTCCTAAACATGCAAAGTCGTTTAACTGATCAACCCCCCCACACAATAATTCCGTATTTTCAAAACCTAGTGATTTTTAAAAAAATACAGAATAAAACAAGCTGCTATTCAAGAACTGAACTGTATGAGTTTACATAAGTAGTGGGGATAGGGATAAGTCCAGTGAAGTAATGAAGAGCATAAACTATTAAATCAAAACTGCCATCACCACTGGTTTTTATTACCTATATGATGTAGAGCAAACAAAACAGTTTGGTACTTCAAGTTCCTCATGGATTTTAAGGAACATAATATGAGCTCCTGACAAGGTTGCTACAAGGATTACATGAAAAATATATAGGCAAGGCATTCAGAACAGTGCCTGGCATTCAAACATATATTTACAACGTACTATCATTAATTATTTTTATTACTAATATTATGCATTCCCAAAGTTTAGATTATAAAGGAGCCATGTGCTATTTGCTTTTGCAGTTCTCAAATATCAGTCTAGAAATCAAAGTTGTTGAAAGTCCATGATTTAGTAATGAGGAGGGAAAACAAAAAGGTGGGGGGGGAAAGACTACAGTTTACTTAAAAAGGGATTAAGAGGGGCCTCCCTAGTGGCTCAAGGGTTAAGCATTATTGCACTATGAAGCATCCCCAGCCAGGGAGGTGACCCACATAGTGCAGCATACCTCTCCTGCCTCACCTCAGCAGTGTATTTCAGTCAATCTGCCTGTTCTGTTCTCCACTCTCTCTCTGGTGAATCCTCTTCCCCTCCAAACCTCTGGTCTGTACCCCAGTTCTTGTATGCATAAATAAATCTTTAAAAAAGGGATTAAAAAATCTGCTTTCCCCAGATTTTTGTGAGGTTCAAATTGTGTAACGTGAAAGTACTACTTAAATATTGCCTGCATCACTGCAGGTGAAAAAGTGCACAGACCTCAAATATTTACTAGAAATTGCACTTATCTCCATTAAATGAACAATAGGTGGCACTGTAGTACCACTTTAGAAAAGACACTCGTCATATGGGCATACAAAGAAGTACTGAATATGTACATGTCAATTTTTCATTGGTTCAACAGATATTTTTTTTTGGGGGGGGGAAGCTGTACAATAAATGAAGCACTATATTAAGTGTTCAGGACAATCCTCTTTGAAACCACAGATTTACTATTATGAGAAAAGCAAGGAGCAGTAGGGATTTACCTGTGACAACTAGTGAAGTCAGTTTTTATCTAGCTACATCATAGGTGGAAAATTGAACAAAAATGTACATTTACTAGTACTTAATCATTTAAAACCAATCTAAATAAATTACCTTGTTTGACTTTCATAAGCAAGTAGGAATAGTCAGGGAGATATTAACCTTACTTTAGTGTCAAAGTTAAAACTTTGGGCAAAGGTCATTTTCCTTCACAGAGCATATACTCTGTTTTTATGTGTAACTCCTTTATTTATTCATTCCAGAAATATTTATTTACTTGTCTACTACTTGCCATGTACTGTGCTGGTGCTAAGAACACAGCAGTGAACCTAACAAAGATCCTCCCCTTGTGAAGCCAACATTCCAGTGGGAACTTCTTGTTTAACACTGGCCTCATCCACATACACTATAAAACCAATAAGGGTAGGAAAAGTACGTGTTTGTTCACTCCTCCCACCCAGCATGTAAGTCAATGCCTGGCACAAGAGGCCTCAAGTGAGTCCAACTAAGGCTCAGTAAAGCTCAACTAACACTTGCTGAATTATTCAATCAATGAACTGAGAAAACCACACTTCTAGGAACAGAAAGACATAAACCAGGAGACAGATCACTCCTGACATAAGCTACTGATATATATTCAAAGAAACAAAGAATTATTGGTGTTATATATGTTTTTGCCTCCCTCTATCATTCTTCATTCAACATTCACTTAAGAGATATCTATAAGGCACTAACTATAGAAAACAAATAAGAGAAATAAAGGAGACTTTGTCACCAGTAATGGGAAGGGTGACTGCATAGATGAGATAATGAAAACTGAATATACTGGCAAATAACAAGCTAAAGTACACCATAAAAGAGGAATGAACTTTCCCACAACCACAAACTAAATAGGGAAAGGCTACAGGATGGGCAGGCTCTACAGTATGGATCAATCCCTCTGTAGAAAGAGTTAAGCGTGAATGTGAGAAAAAGAAGCATTGCCTTTCCAGCATAAGCACACCTAGCATAACAGAGACTGAAAGTCAGGTCAATTTATATTGCAGGAGCAGGAAAGCTACAGACTGGGCTCCACTACCCTGACATGAATACATTTAGGGTAGTTTTATTCTTCCACTTAAGATGCTCTATTAATAACAGGACTCTGGCTCCTGAGTGCCTGGAACTCTCTATCCTTACTCTATGACTACTAGCACAGTACAACCTGCTGGAAGAAAAAAAAAAAAAGCATAATAATGGCACTGACTAAACAGCAGGACTTCGTTGTAAGAATTTACAGTATTAGTTCATTAAATCTTACAACATTCCTACTAAATACACGCCATTATTATCTTTACCTCTGCTTTACAGAAGAGAAAACTTACTTTGTCTAGACCATAAACCTAATAGTCAGAACTCAAACAGAAGTGCTGTGGCTTCAGAGTCTGATCTTAATCAGTAGACTATGCTCTGAAAATACATGATATTATAAAATGTTGCTAAATTCAGAGACTACTTGGTAGTCTTCACTTGAAAACTAAAGGATATCAATTCATAGGTGGTAATAGATGATTTTAGTAGGGAGAGGTATAAGCCCCATGAACTCTATAGTTCTTGTACAAAACTATGGCCTGGGTAGGTTCACAGCCCTAGCACACAGACACACATTAAAGAGAAAGACAACTCCGTGTGCATATCAAGACTGACTTCTAAATGCCATGCTCTTCAGTGATCCCTCTAACTCTCCTATATCCTCTCTCAAAGTCCTATCAAAATGTTCCTGTTGACTTCATTTCCCATTCAGTAGTTTCCAAGTGCCATATAATCCTCTATAAGAAATAAAAATTTAATTTTACCACTGCCAAATACAAAAATCATATTCTGAAGCACATTACCCTGTACTTCTCTTCCATTCTTATTTCCTTTTCTTTCAATACTCAGGTAAAGAAAGTAAAAGAATAGCCCCGCTGGCTCCAGGATGGGCGTCATCTATATGGGAGCAGGCATCTCTGCTGGGCTGCTTCTGGTCCTTATCTTTGGTGTTTTGATTTTCAAATGTAAGTAGGTTGATGTTGTTCTGCTCTCCTTTTGATAAGGAACTATATAGGAACCACATCTAAATAGAACTGTTTACATCAGGCAAAAAGCTTTTGATAGCAGATAAAAATCTGTTATACCTAATGGTAATTAGACTAAATACAGTCCTATACCCTAACAATGACTTCCCATGTGACAGGCAGGCACTGTGTGATTCCTAAGGTGAGTAGGTGGGTGGGTCTGTGGTCAGGTCCCCACTGGACAAGGGGAGAGACGCACTCTGAGAAACCATTTGCAAGGTTTCTGAATGAACAAGTGGCAAAGCTGGAATTCAGATCCAGGTAGGCTGATTCCAGTTTCTGTTCTCTTTGTTTAGAAAACAAAACTGTTTAATTCAGGGCTATGCCCAGGCTCCCTTCCGCTTGTGGCTTTGTTTATGTCACAAATATGGAAACCCACCATATGTATGACACTGCACTAAGGCTGGGGATTTAGCAATTAACAAAATACATTGCTCCCTAATTGGATAAAGGCTATTTTTCAGTAGAAGACAAAAAAGGATTATATAAGGAAAAAGTACAATAATTGTTGCCAAACAGAAAGACAATGCTAGAAAAGCAGAGAGTCCTGTGGATGAAAGGAAAACATGAACAATATGCTAAAGAGCAAGGTATTGGGTAACTATGAAGAATAAGTAATTACTTGGCTAGAACACAACTATGGATATGGTAAGAAAGATTCAGAAAGTATCTCCACAAAAGGGAAAGCCCTGAAAATCAAGTCATGAAGCAGGGTATGTCTTTAATCAGCAACTGAGAATCACCAAGGAGGGAAACAGAATTATTGTCGGGAAAAGAAACCTGTCTATCACCCTTATCTTTCCTTCTTTCTCTGTCCTGGTTACAATGTCCTCCGTCATCTCTGACTCACCCAGGCTGGGACAAGCACCTTTTGCATTCCCACACTATATTATACATATCACCATCATCAAATTTATAAACTTTATAATTATGGGGTTAGTGGTAAGGATTAAATACTTGAAGCCATGAGGTATATTATTAACATTTTTATTCCCAGCATTTAGCATAATGTCTAACCCAGTATATCTCAAAGGCTACACATCAGAATCACCCAGGAACCTCAAAGAAAGTAGCCCAAACACTACTGCACACCAATCACATCAGAATCTCTGGAAAATGAGACCCAAATACTGATATGTTTAAAAAGCTTCCCCATGACTTCAATGTGCAAGCAGGCTGCGAACCAATGGTTTAAATCACAGCAGATTCTCAGTAAATATTTACTAGAAGAATGGCTGGCTTTCAGAAGGCTTGTTGGCTGGTTGGATAATGATGGTGGGCCAAAGTAGGAGAAAAAAACAGGGTTATGTTTAGAAGGTATTAACAATCTGGAATAGAGCCATATCAAAGGGGGTGGGTAAAAATTAATCTCCATTTCTTCACCACCAACTAATTAACTGATTTCTGGCTTCACAAAATTAAAAAAAAAAAAAATCACAGAAACACAATGACAGTAGTTACAAGACAGTAATTTTTCCTTTGGCTTTGACTCAGTTATCCTTCCTCCTTCCCCTCTAACACCATGTGCCAGTGTGCACGGGTTTGTGTGGACCCACATATAAATGCAAGTAACTGCTTTTGTTTTTTTCCTGCCACAAAATATAAAGATTACCTGTCATCCAGTTCAATCCTTTTCATACTATGAAGGTGCAAAACAGCTAATATTATTGCTACAAGAAATATTACTGCACAGCAAACCCCTACACTGATATAAAACACACGTGTAGAAGTGGTTGGAACTGCATGTACAGGATCATCTGAAATAAAAATGAAAAACACATTAAGCTTTTAAAATAAATACATAAATTGCTTTGTGACCCAATATACACAATGAGTTTCCTATCTCAGTAAAAGATTTTCATTTCATGTATCCATTCTTTGATAAAATTAGTCACCAATAGTGTGATGTAATTCACACAATTTTTAAAATGTTTTTGTTGTAGCTTGATAAAAAAGTATTTAAACAGAACTTTTGGATAAAAAAGTGCAATAGTCATTTGCAAGTGGTGTATTCATACAGCAAAGCATTTGCAGCAGTGCTATTTAACAGAACTTCCTACAGAGCTGGCAATGTTCTACAGGGCACTACCATAGCAGCCACTGACCACCTGTGCTATCAAGCACAGAAAAGTAGCTAGTAGCAGTGAGGAACTGAAATTTTTATTTCATTAAGTTCAATTGCCACATGTTGCTAGTAGTTAGTACAGTGCTGATCTATAAATACATCATATTTCTTCAACAGTGATACCTGGAGTAAAGGGGTCAGACTACTTTCTTGCCAATAACCACTGACTCACATGTAAAGGAATATATAAAAGGGACCCAAAAGTTAAAAAAAACAACATAACTTCATCTTTTTCTCTTTCGAGGTAACAAATTTTTTATCTGTTTTGAGGTAACAAATTATCTGTTTTTAAAGAGAAAGGTAGGAAAATAAGACAACTCATTAAATAATATCCAGTTTTATTTCACTTGATATAGAAAAAGCATCAACAATGGAAGTGACTCAGACAAAGACACACAGAGGCAAAGACATACATGACGTGAGGAGCAGAGCAAAAGACAGAAATAGGAGCATTTTCAAGATTCAAGTGGGTTTTAGTCTGTGCTTACATCATGATTCTACTTAATAAAACCTGAGTACTTTGAGTTTTACCTCAAATTAGATAGGAAATCATTATGAGGAATGACAAACATTATCATTCTTGGGAGGAAAAAATGACTCCACATGCTGTATACAAAATGCTGTGTAGGGGGCAACAGCATAAAAAAAAAACAGGGAGCAAGTTTTAAAAAGTTACCACAGCAGTCCAAGACAGATAGCTGTGGCTTGGGCAAGAGCATTATAAAGAAAATGGGAAATTAATAGATTAGGAATCAAAATCAACAGACCTTGTTAATGAATGACACTGGAGTAACAGGACAAAGAGGAATCAAAATTTTGGCTTAAAAAATTAGGTAGACAGGCAGTTCTCCTGCCTGTGACTGTGTAAGCATCTTTTCCCTTTCCTTCTTCTTATAAACTTAACCTTTTAGGTTATATATAAAAAATAGAATTAGGTGACTAACAGTACTTTTACAAAGATAAGAAATAGCATCAAAAGTTTTGCTTTGGCAAAGATAAATTTGAAGTATCTAGTACAAATTAATATGGAGATGTCAAATTTCATAGAAATATAGACCAGTTTAGAGCTCTAGAGATAGGTCAGGACAAAAGTAAAAACTGTAACTTTCAAAAACAGGGAAGCAAAATTGATTTTTTAAAATTTAAACTTTGACAAGGACAAATTGGGGACACTTGGTGGGGAGGGAAGGGGGGAGGGCTGAGGGCAGACGGGAGCACAGGGGACTGAGGTGATGGTGCACTGGTGATATGGTGATGGGGAATACATGGGGATTACAATTGATGTCAAATATATATAAATAAAAAAAGTTAATAAAAAAAATTTAAACTTTGAATCAACAAAGAATAAGTCATAACAAATTAATACGAAATGAGTGAATGGCCTCTAGGCAGCTAGATTTAACTGTAGTATGAAAGAAGGCCACCGAATATTGAATTTTAAAAAAGGTAGGTCCTCAAAGCTAATGCTGACAGTCTTTATCCAGTTACACTCCAGGATAGAGATGAGAAAGCCACTCTGTTGAACCCCAAAGCTCCCTGCGCTGTTACCTCCAAATTCCCATTCCCTTACTCTGACTTTTCACCTACTGCTACCTGGCTACAGTTCAGGTCTCAGATGAGATGTTACTTTCCTCAGAAAGTAACCAGTCCCTCATGCCCTCAGAAGAGGTTCTATGTCTCCACTGCTCAGGAACTGTGTGCTTGTCCTACCACAGCTGACATGCTATGCTGTTATCACTGGTAATTGTCCTATTGACCTCTCTCACTATATGATAAGCCCTTGAAAGTCAGACCTGTTTTGCTCAGTTTAATCCTCTGCCTCAATCACACTACCTAGTATATCATAAACTCTGAGTAAATGTTGGCTGGATGTAAAACTAGGAAGGGAAGGAGAAAGGAATTGAGGAAGACACAAGGAGAGACCAAGAATATGCAATACTCTATTCTCTTCCAGAAAAACAACATCCTACTAGCCTAAAAGAAATGACTAAAATCACAAGAATTTTAAAAGTAAACCTAAGGAACTGATATTTTTAAAAATAGCAATTCTACCCAGTTCAAATGAAATATTCTCAAAAAGCTGACAATATCTCATTTCATTTTTCCATCAAAAAAAGGTCCACTTTGAGACACCCAGATACTCTGTAAATCCTGAGGTGGTGAAAAAGATAAAATAGGAAATATATATTATTACCATGTGCATTATTCTTGGCAAGAGTTGGTCCTGAGTCTAATCAAGTATGAAATCTAACTACCAGTTAAGTGGAGAGACAAAACCATGCCAAATGACACAAGGATGCAGATGCAGGGAACTCTCCAGGATAAATGACTCAAGTTCTTTAGCAAATAGGTGATATTAAAAGGAGGGGAGGTGTTTTCTAATTAATATAAAACTCACATCAACCAAATACAGTAGTACATAGGCTTCATTTAAATTCTGATTTAGTTGGGGGTACAGGGAACTATAAAAAGACATTTCTGAGACAAGCATATTAATTTGAACATGGACTAGCTATTGAGAGAGATTAAGAAATATGTTAATTTTTACAAGTGAACAGGTATTTTAAAGAGAGCCACACTAACTCTTCATGAGTGAAAACTCTATGATACTGGCACTCTACCATCAAGAGACTCTACCTTCTGACCCACCTTCCCATCTGAGAAAGGAGGGACTCAATGGAACACCATCAGCAAAATGCTGATCACTATTCAAGCATAGTAATGATCACATGGGGGTTCACTGGAGCATTCCCTCAATTGTTGTGTACTTGAAATACACACAATCCCTATTTTTTTAAAGTTTATTTTCATGAAGAGAATATCAGTAATATTTTAAGATATTGCCATTAAAAGTGTATCAAAAGAACCAATGATGTGTCCATGTCAGAAAAGGAAAAAAGCAGCCAGTTATACTATCTAACCACAGCCATTACCAAAACATAAACATCTACTTTGAATTTCGACTTCATAGGTTCAAATCATGTAGTTTCTTTTAAGCTTACATTTTTCACTTGGATGAAATGAGCTAACAGTTAGGTTCAGGTCACAAATCAGGTTTTCTCAACTTCTCCTAAACAGATGAATATCTTATTTCATAATATATTTCATGTTCATACTTTAGTAGTGACCATTCAAAATGATGTGATATAAATTCTTGCAAAATGTTTAGATCACCTGTTATAAAATATATGTAACTTTACTTCATAACACATTTAGTATTTCATATGACTATAAATGTCTATGTCTAAAAATATATGATTGTATAATCTACAAAATATCAGTGAAATAAATAACAGTGCCATTTATCTTTAGGAAATCACAAGCCTCCAAACTTCATGCAATCATGTTCATTTACAAACAGTCTTTTTTCATCCCAATTAATGGAGAAAGATGAGTGCAACACTTACAAATAGTTCTGCTAGTGTTTTTGTCCAAAGGTGAAGTTTTTACTTCTTCAAGTTCTGAGTAAAAAGGAGATAAAAGATACTTTAGAAATTCTTTCCCAAGAAAACCCTCAACTACTGTAATTACATTTCCTGAATTTTGTGTTCTATCGGAAAGCTGCCTGAATAAGTAACAAGATACTTATTGCAAGATAACAAATGCTGCATTACTATTTGATAATCATCAATCAATAGTCTTTGCCCAGTGCTAGACCAAGTGTGCAGCTTTTAGACACTCACTGAAAAAGTGTTTCAGTGTTTCAGCTCAAAAAGTCTGGGAAAAGTCACATACTACAACCTCTGTGCAGAATCACAGTGCCTGTGCATAGTGCCACTAAGCACACAGTGCACAGCCTCTAAAGAGAGTCAGAATAACAAAATTTGTCTGATTCAGGAATTCCCACCCTCATGTGATAAAGATTCTTGCCAGGAATACCCATTAACGTTCAACATTCAACATAGCACATTTCTGTGCTATGTTTTTAAGTGTAATAGAGTGGAAAATCAAATACATAAATACATGAGAACATAATGAATTCATGACTACAGAAGTGGGACCACCAAATTGGGGGGGGGGGGATGGGAGGCTATATTACACTTATGTCTACAACAGAATAAAAACCTGTACCAGAAGAGAACTGTAATGTTAATTTTCATATATGTGTTAAAGAAAATGGGGATAATCTGGACTTTTCCTAAGGCTAACACTTAACCTTAGTAGATATTATATTATCATTGGTAGGCTCCACAGACCACCAATTTTTTGGCCCACATTCTGCCTTTAAGCATTAACAGGTAAGGGGATGTGGCATGGCCACTGCACACATCACTAGGAATCAGAAACTGGAGGTTTTACACTCTTCACTGACCAGCTGTGCAAGGGTGGGTGGTCATGCCAAGGTCGATTACAAAATAACTACATTAAAGCAAGGGTCTCTTAACTCTACTTTAACTTTAAAATTACAGGAAAGTAGGTATATAACTAAGTACATGAAAACTAAAAAAATGTATCACAACTTGAAAGCTAAGAGGTGCGCTCATTTTTCATTTAAAAAGTGCTAATGTAATAGGGCATTTTGAATGGCAAGTATCTGAACATTAGTCATTATCACTCACTTGCAGGTCTCAGTACAAACTAGTTTAACAAGGCAGCTAAGAGCATTGGTTGAATCCTAACTGCACCACTTAACTATCTGACATTGGCAAGTTAGATTCTTTCAGCCTCAGCTTCCTCTTCAGAAAATGGAGATATGGAAAGAACCTACTCCTTAGGGTTGCCATAAAGATTAAATGGGTTTAATGCATGTAAAACACTTGGAATACAAGATTAGAAGTTTTTGTTTTATTTCCAGCTCAGATACTAACCAGCTCTACCTATGTGAGCTTATAAAATGAAGTCACTTTACCTACCTAGAACTTGAGGTTAAGTGGGTTGGACTCATAACCTTTAAGGAGAGTACTAACATTCTTTGATCTATAATCTAGAACGCTCATATCCAGAGCAATTTCTTGAACTGGATTTTTCAAAACCAAATGTGATTATTATTTATTAAGTACTCACTTGTGGTGAATACTCAGGTTAGATTCAATTGGTGTATATAAAAAAAAACTCTACATTTTTGTAACAGGTCATGCCCATTCTACAGGTGAAAATACTGAGACAGGTTAAATAACTTGTTCCAATGTTGTGCCAAGGGCACAGCTGTGACTCTTACCCTGGTTTACCTCAGCTCATAACCAAGCTATGCATAACTGTAGCTTTAAAAGGAAAACATAGTAACACTCAGTTACTCAAGGGTTCCCATCAGAATTACCAAATTTCTTTACCTCTTCAGCCACTTTAGTACTATGTTACACTGCTAATGGGAAATGTCCATGCAATTCTGATGAAGGATTTCAAGTAAACAGAGACTTATGTAGGTTTGAGTAATAATTCTGGCTACAAGCTACCTGATGAGTCACTCCAAATTTCATCTGTTAGTGCTTTTTTTTTCTCATTTGCAACTATATTCAAGACTTGGTAACAAATCCAATTTTGTTTTGGCTGTAAAAAGATGATGACAAATCTAATTTTTATATTCTCACATCTATATAAAAACACATTTTGGTAAATAAACTCCTTACTTTTGTAGCACATTTTCCTTCTTTTAAAATTTAAGACTGTAAAATTTTTTGAAGAATTTACTGTCAAGTTGAGCTGCATAAGTATCATAACCTCAGAATCCACTTTGCCAGTACAGGAAAGTTCGACCCGAAACACTGTTTAAAAAAAAAAAAAATTATCTACAAATCACCATTATTATTCATTAAATATCTTAATTTAATTTGACTGCAATAAAATTTAAAATGCATTTATATAAAATACTAAGCAGGAACTTTCAGAGTTTTTTGGCAGACCACAGCTTCTTCAGACATTAAGTATTTCACTTATTATTAACAGAAAAGTTAGCATTAAAGAATAAACCAGACATAGAGATAATTATTCTCAACTATTGTTCAAGATTTTTAACACATTGTTTTATCTCATATTTTATCATAATAGTGTAATGTTACAGAATCATGAGGCAAAGTCTGCTTACTTTATTAGTTACATCAGCAATAGTTAACAAAAACTACTTAATTAAAAAAATGCAATTATGTGTTGCTCTGAATGAAAAGATTAAATATAAACCTGTAATGAGTATGATAAATTCTTACTTATGAAATAAAAAAAATAAAAACCTTTCTGAATAGAAACTGACAATTTTATCAATTACTATAGCAACGTAATAACGTCATTTTCTTTAAATCTTTCAGCTTAAGGTTCTTTTCCTACAAATATAGAATAAATCATTCTACCATTTGTATGAAATATGGACCTTTCTAAATATCTTTAGTGTTTAATATCCAAGAAATTAAACTGTTTAATATCTAAGAAATTAAACAGCTTTCCTATGTTTCCTTACAGTGTAGTTTAATGTATGTCACTATTAACAGTGAATAAGACTACCAGGGAAAGTTTTGTACACACTGCTGTGGCTTATACTGTCAAAGTTCTAACAATTTCTATTTTCTTAAAATCTCTCATCTTCAAAGGACCTTTCTCAAAAGAAGTCAAAATTGTATAAATGTAATACTTGAATCATTCAGTCACTACTATGTATTGAGTATGAGATGCTATGTTAGGCACCAAGAAAGCTGAAAAAAATAGCCCCTGCCCACCTTGTGGCCATGGCTAATAGGGAAAAACTAAACCAAAGAATCACAAGATAAAACGATCAGTTCCGAAACAGTAAATACATGTTTTTATGGGGCAGGATATGAAGTAACAATAAGGAGAGCAGGAGACAGAAAAGGACAGTACAGATTTTGACTCTTCTAGAGTGAAAAATATGTATGAGTTCATAAGCAGAAAAGAGGAAAAGATAGCATCAAACAGAGACCAACACATCTGCAGACAAGGATTATCAGAAGTGTACACAGTGCTTGGGCAAGTGCAGTAACAGGGGCCAAGGTTAAATACAGCACAACAGCTAGGGAGTCTGCAGTATATTCAGTGTATGGGAGTCAGGGCTGATGGACTTGATGTCACACGTCAGGTGTTAGTGTGCAATGATCACTGGGCCACAGTGTGGGAAATAATGGAACAAAAACAAGACCAGACACTGCCAGTCAGTAATGCAAAAAAGGAGAAAAGGAAGAACTGAACAGAGACCGTTCTAGAGGAGATGGAAAAGAGGGTATGATTTAAAACATGATGCAATTAATCACCATTTACAAAAATTACTTTTCAAAGTACCTATGTATCTTATGACTATTGAGTAAGACACTACATATCACATATCATATGTTGGGGAGATGTGGGTGACACAGTTGAAAACAGTATGTTAACTCTGAGGTTCAAACTTACCTGATAAAGTACGTGGAACTTCCCCTTGGGCAGAAATATTAACCTGGGGCATGTCCATAGCCACAAAATTGTCTACTTGGAATCCCAACTTATAATCAACCTGTAAAATGGAGAAACAACTATGATAATAGAAAAAAGAACAGCTTGACTTAACTGATTGGCTCACTGACTAATAAATGCCATGAGCCTTTCACATGTAAAAATAATGTAGCTATGAAAAAAAATCCATTTGTCAGAAACATCCATGGAATTTTCAACTGGATAAAAATTCAACCCAGTAAGCCACTCTCTATTAAATGTCCAAAAAGCCACACACTCATGATAAAACCTGTCATTTAGGATTCAGAAATCCTGCTGAGGGCTACAGAGTCATTGCAGGGAAGCCCTAAAAAGGAAGCTATGAAGAGCCAAGAGGTTAAGATGTGTAATTTATACACCAGGACTAGTCAATGACATCTTCTCTGGTTGATGAGTCAAGCTCTGAAGCCGGTGACCCCACAAGTGATTTCAAAGCATGAAATCCTCATAGACTGTCTAGACCACATTCTCTTGTCTAGCTTTACCACTAAGAAAGTGCACACTGGGACCTCCCTGGTGCTGCAATGCGTTAAGCACCACACTATCAAGCAGCCGCAGTCACTGCAGCACGAGTTCGATCCCTAGCCAGGGAGGTGGCCCACATGGCATGGCGGACATCTCCTGCCTCGCCTGCTGCTCCCCTCAGCAGTGTATTTCACTCAATCTGCCTGCTCTGTTCTCCACTCTGTCTCTGGTGAATCCTCTCACCTCTCCACACACACCTCTGGCCTATACCCCAGTTCTTCTATGTATAAATAAATAAATCTTAAAAAATAATAAAGTGCACATCTGGATACCTATCTAACCTCTGAATCTATTTCTAAAGTGACTCAAAATCTAGAAGAAAGAGAATTAACCTGGAACCTACTACATATCAATACCTGGCCTACACAGCATGGCTTCATGGAACCAACAAGTTTTAATCAATAAATATACCCTTGTTCTTATACAGATGTTCGTGGAAAAACTCAAACTGCCAAGCAATAGATGAAATTCACAATGGCTTCCGCTGTCAAGACCTTGAAGTAATATTTCATGTTACTCTTTGCTTTGCTCATGGGGTCTTGATAAGAATGGTACCCCTCTCCCAAACAGAGCTTTGGTGGACAGCCAGAAAGAGCAGAAGCCAGAGGCAATCATTCTTTAAGAAATTTAACTAGGAAAAATAGGTGGAGAAGGGGATTTGTGTGTGTGTGTGTCTGTGTGTGTGTGTGTGTTTTACAATGGAGATATTCAAATGTGGTTATATGCTAAACAATGGTAATTAAACAGGACCTAATAAAGATGAAAGGAAACAGCAAGACTATCACCCAAATACTGCAGGACATACAAATATTAAACGAGGTATACAAAGAATTTACTTGGTAAGTGCACATTCACAACAAAGTAAAGGTTCTTGCTGCTTGCTATGCAAATGACTGTAGTATCCTGGCTAAATACTGTTGATTCTGACCTTAGCATGCCACTATACCGTCATGCCACCAGGAGGTGCTAGAGCGCTACACAGCCCAGCAAGTTTAGGCCAAGAATGAGAAACCTTTCTAGAAGCACTCATTGACTAATTTCAAGAGAATGCACAGAATACCCCTATATTCATGCTATCTCTGAATAGGACCAAACACAAACAGCAAGTGCACAAAAGAAGTTCACACAGCTGAATTTGGAACCAGGAAAACCTATGACCCTTAGGTTAATTATTAACTTTTCCAAGTTTTAGTTTTGGAAAACACATTTTGAATCAGTGTGACTCAGGTCCCCCCCCAACAAAAGCATACCCCAGTGTCATCATTAGTCACTCCCTACTGCCCCACTGCTCTTCCCCATAAACACCAGTGTACTCTTGAACCCAGAGATTCTGACATCAGTCTTTCTGTGCTCTGCCAATGACATACCGCATCTTAGGAACCACAGTATTCTAAACACCCTCAGCCTCTTCACAAATACCTTTCCCACATTCTCTCTCAACCTGAGTTTCCTCAGAAGTCATCTCTTTCCCTGCCCATCATTCAGTTTCCACAACACCAGAAATGGAACAAGAAAACAGGGCTAGCATTCTTTCAGTGTCATTTTGTCTTTTCTAGACATCCCTTCATCATGCAATCCCTTCCCTATACACTGAAGCTCACAATTTCTGCTCATCATCTTTCATGCCAGAGGCCTTGGATCTTGACTGTCTCCTGCCATCTTCCTGGTGCCATCTTCAATCTCTTGTCATCTTAAAATTTCAGTATTTGGTTTTCCTACATACCAAAGAATTTATTCATAACCCAAACAAATGCAAAAATATCCCTCTATCAAAGATCTCATTATTACCTCTGATTCCTGAAAAACCAGTTCTTTGTCTGTGTCCATCACTTTATTCACTTAACATTTATGAAGTACATTTATAAGCCAAGGGTTGTGCTCACAGCTGTAATGCAACATTGTAATATTAACCAATTAAGTTGTCTCCCTCCTCTAGAGTCCAGTCAGTAATTGGTGCCCCAAAGAAAACAATGCTACTGACAAGAGTCATATGGACACCCTCAACTATTTCACTTCCCACACCCTAAGAGGGCACATCCAGCATCCTGGCAGGCCCTCATTCTACTCCTACTCCCAGCTCTGCTGGAGAAAATGACAGCCCAGGAGAGAAGGGTACTTTCACACAATGATGACACTCCGCCCCACCCCAAGTTCAGGATAGTCACTTAATCCTGCTCAGTAGTCCCAAACTCTCTACCCTACTCATCTCACCTCAAACCTCACAGGACCTCACCCCTTCACTGCTGTCTATCTAGTCACTCTTGGACAGTGTTATTACCCCTTTCAACCAGCATGCAGGGAGACCCCTTTCTGCCTTTCTTTTCAGCACCAGGCAAATTTGTTAAGACATCCATCCTTTATACTGGGGACTTAAGAAGAGAATGAAAGGTTTGTCATTAGGAGTCCGCTAGAAGTTTCAGACCACTTCACCACCAATGGGATCTCATATCATCAGCTGATCTCTCTCATTCTCTTATATCTCCAATCTCTCTCACTTAGTTATTTAATAATCTTATAGCTCTCAATTTAACAGATTCAAAGTCAAACTATTATGTTTCCCTACACTTGCTGCCTCTTTTGTTCAAGGTCTGTGTTACCATATGCAGCGGCACAGTTAATCAGAGGGCCAGAACTCATAGGAAAGCAGAAGGAAAGAGAATGGTGAATGGGGTCCAGGGTCCCAGGTGCAATGCTGAGTGTGGAGGTCAAGACTAGCACCTGAACTATCTTAGTGTGAAGAAGGGGAGAAGAGGGCAGGAGGGAGAGAAACGAGTTGGTGAATGGCGCTGAGTAGAGTGATGAGCATTGGGAGAAGTGATAAAGGCGCAAAGTAGTAGGTCTGTGAAGGCAAATTCTTTGACCAGAACAGGAGCCCGGAAGAGTATGAAGTATGAAAGCATGGAAGCATGCCCTTTGTTGGTTCCCTTTTTGAGAGCCCATTTAAACATTTGAGGCATTCACCAAGCATTTCTTTTCTCTCTCTGAAATCTTGAGATACAAATATTAAAACTGCAGTTTCTGGGGTCAGGAAGAAATTGCCAATTATTAAAGTTCAATTTTCTCCACTTTGGCATGTATCAATTTATATGAAATCTCATGTGCCAATAATCCTTTGAAGAAACAGATCTTGTTTTAAAGCTAACATTCACAACCTACTGGAACAAAGGAAATATGAGCATCAGTTATTTATCAGAAAAAAAAAAGAATGAGCCAAAATACTTCAGAAAAGAAACTAGAGAAAAGATAAATATTTGAATAAAAAATAAACATTTTTGGTGATATTCCCTTACTTGGAAACAAGTGGCAACTACAAATGGATAGCCAATGAGTAAAGCCATTTCCTTCTGGAACAGAGTAGTGTTTTAAAGTGAATACACTTCCCACAGTCAAACAGATTTTAAATTCCTCTGAAATTATCAGAAATTCTTCCTTTCTCATTGAAACCCCACTCTGAAGGGGATACAGGCTAATCCCAATAGTTGCTGTAGGAACTCCGCCCAAGTTCCCTGTAGACCCTCCTGACAATGATGAAAAAAGTTGTTGGAACCAGAGAATAGCAATGGGATGGGGGTGGAGAGGTGTTCCAGTACATTTTAATACAGTTTTGCCTTTCAGTTATCTATTTGTTTAGTGAGACTGAACAAATTGTATTTTTTTCCCTGGATATCAGAGATGTTCTAGAATATAAAAGAAACTAGCTGTTTAAATCCAGTAGTCTTTCTTTCTTCTTTTTTGGAGTATGTGGCCTCATAAAAGAGAATACCAGAGTTGTCATCCCATTTGGAAATGCAATTAACTAATGGTATTTACTGATCACTCACCTCACTAAGTCAGTGTGACCAAGAACAAGACAGAGCTGCAGCCTTTGAGTAGACCACAATCTGTTTGGCAGGATGAAACTGTCATGTAAACACTAAAGAACAACATTATTAGCAAAAGCTTTGATGTGTGAAAACTAATGTGAAAATATCTGCAATGTGAATAGACATGCCAAGGAGCCTGGAGATCTTTGGAAGCAAATACTTCACCTCTGGCAGAATCTGATCAACTGAGAATTTCTGATCAAGTGTTAGAGTTTGGGAGCCACAGCCCTCCTGAAAGCTATGCTCACATCGCAGAATCAATGTGATTGCCTTGTCTCCTGCCCTTTTGTATGACTTTCCCACTGCTTCCTTGGCTCCTACTACCACATTGATTCCTTTCCCAAATCTGGGTCTTAGTTTTCTCTCAATAAACTGAACAATACACCAAACCACTTAACAATAAGTGATACCACCACTGAAGGGGAAAAGTCTAAGTGTACATGCAGTGAAATATTTACACAAGATGCTCATTCCATACACAGACTATCTCTAGAAGAGAATGGTAACAGTGGTTGCACCTGGGAAGGGGTACTAGATTGATAGAAGGTGGCACTAAGAAGATATAGAGGACTTATATTTCACCAGACATCCTTTCTGCCTTTTGAATTTTATACCATGCGCTTATACTATCAACTCAAATTATATAATTTTTATAAAACTTGCCAAAAATATTGTGGTCTCCTCAGATGCTGGACCTGCATGTTACTTCTGGTTAACTTAATCAACTGTGCTAAAGTCATCACAGAAATTAAGACCTGAAACTAAAGCTGCAATGGTGGCTAAAACTTGAAACTAGATTACAACACATACTCCTTAGTTTTTACTATAAAACATTTTAAGATATGAGATTATTATATTACTCTAATTCTTATACTTGTTATAGACAAATTTGTGAAATGTGGTAAGCTCTATATTCAATCTATGGATTCCAATCATTTTTCCAAATTTACAATTTCACTCTATTCAAAGAAAAACAACTGAAATATCTCATGTAGGGAACTAGTATCTAGTGTACCCAACCAATGTTTTCATACTTCTAAATAAAGGAAATTTGCCACTCCTAAAGCAGCACATTCCAACTGCGAAAAAAGTTCTAATTACTCAGAAGTTGCTGTTGCTTGAGTTGTACCCTGGGGCTGCTTCTGCACATTTCTTCTGCACTCAAAGTGCACCCATAACTAAGTATTAGGTGCTATTTCAGGTACAGGGGACATAGAGAAAGATAAAAAAGGGGCTCCTACTCTTGAGAGGCTCAGAATCTAGAGGTGGAACAGAAAAGAAAATTAACTATTAACAATAGTCTCAAGTGTACGATGAGGACTTTGAAGGAATAAAGGCACTGCAGATACAGAAAAGGGTGGACAGCTGCAGGAGAGGTGACACTGGGTGTGAGTTTTATGAGATGAAGAGGAGTTAATCAGTAAAGAATGGGGGAGAGCACTCTAGTAATGCAAACAGCAGCAATGTGACAGAGTACAGGGCAATCAAGAAACTATCAGACATGTGGCACAAAATGATTAAGTTAGACAGAAGGTAGAAAAAACAGGTAAGGATCAGATCACAGTAGTCTCCTAAGAAATCAGAACTTTACTCTGGTAGAAACCAAGAGCTCTAGGACAGTATGGATATTATGACTTAATAATAAATATTTGATTTTCAATTCCATTCCTGGAAAAGAGCTCCTGAAACCCCTGAATCAAGATTTCTTAAGTGATGAGATTCATAAAGGTATCTTTTGTTATGTTAATAAGGTGGCTTTCTAAAAAACTCCCAGAGATAGGAAATGGCTAGAGGAGAACTAACCATGTGATTACAAGGTTGGAACTTTCAGCCTACCCCAAACCTTCAGGAAGGTGAGAGGTACTGGAGATAGCATTCAATCATCAATGGTCAATGATTTAATCAATCGTGCCTATATAAAAATACGAAAGAATAGGGTTCAAAAAGCTTCCCAACCAGTGAATGCATGGAGATTCATGAAGCCAGGCACACTCAGAGAGCATGGAAGCTCTGTACCCTTCCCCTTACCTTGCACTGTTTATTTTCCAACTGGCTATTGCTGAGTTATATATCCTTTTATAATCAACTGGTAATCCAGTAAAATGTTTCTTTGAATTCTCTGAGTCACTCTAGCAAATTAATTGAACCCAAGGAGGAGACTGTTAGACTCCTTACCACTGGACATTCAGAAGCACAGGTGATATATCCTGGAATTGCAACTGGCATCTGAAGTGGGGAGGTAGGTGGAGGGAGTAGACTTGTAAGACTGAGTCCTTAACCTGTGGGATCTAATTCTCTGTGTAGATGGTATCAATTCTGACAAATGAGCTGAATTGTGGGATACCCAGATGGTGCTTGTGTTCTGGGAAATCCCCTCTCACACAGTGGAACTGGGATCGGAATCTTATTAGACAATTTTGCAGAAGGTGCAGCAAGAGGTCAGTGTAGAGGCAAGGAGGCCAGTTAGAAACTACTTGCATTTCCAGGTAAGAAACAACAAAGGCCAAACTAAAGATGAGGCATGAGGTCAGCAGAGAAGCAGACAATTAATTGAAAGTATAATTATGAAAGAGAATCAACTGGACTTGGAAGGTGTAGGAGAAGAAAGCTAAGATCACCTCTAAGTTTCTGTTTTGAACAGTAAAAAAATAATGATACCCTCTACAGTCAGGGAACTCCAGCCATACTAGGAATATCATACCAACAGTGAAGCCCAAATGTTTACTAATGATAATTATTTAATCCCTGCCAAAGGAACAATTTAGAAATTATGCTTTTCAAGATAATGGGAAGAACATGGACGTTAGAGAGCTGTACCAAGACTTCTCCTGATTCAAAATGTACCCAGGCCAACAACAGCTGTCAATTTTTTGAAAATACAGAAAGCTTCTCACAAAAATAATGAGTCTTAGGGTTGCAAGGAAATTTAAAATTCAAGAAGAGTCACTCCTCAAATGTTTGATTTCCTTCCACAACAACCCTACCAGTCATTCAATTCAGGTCTGACCTCTGCTAGTCAAGAGGAAGCAATGGCCGAAGAGTGAAGCCTAGTTCTAAACACAGATGCAAAATTTAATGGCTAAAAGGATAATGAAGAATGGGATTTTTTTTTAAAGATTTATTTATTTATGCATACAAGCACTGGGGTACAGGCCAGAGGTGGGGGGTGGGTGAGAGGATTCACTACAGAGAGTGGGAGCAGAATAGGCAGATCAAGGGAAGTACACTGCTGAGGGGAGCAGCAGGCACAGCAGGAGAGGTCTGCCACGCCATGTGGGTCCCCTCCCTGGCCAGCAGCAGGGATCGAACTCTTGCTGCAGTGGCTGCGGTTTGCTTCATAGTGCGTTGCTTAACCCACTGCGCCACCAGGGAGGCCCAGAATGGGATTTTTAATATAACTTCAAATTACTTCCCACAATTATTTATTGTAAAGGGTAAAACTGTGCAGTGGAAAACCTGGTAAGCTAATTAAGTGATCAGAGTTAACATCACTAGTAATCGTGCACACAGACATCATGTGCACTGTGAAGAAGAGATTTTAGTGGTGTTCCCATGAGAGACATTCCTGAATCTAATCAGAAAGAAACCTTAGACAACTCAAACTGACTTTGTACTTTGGTTATATAAGGAATGCCTTTACTCTTAGGAACTATAAATTGATATATTTAGGGGTAAAGGTTTGCAATCATTTACAAACAAGTCCAAGAGTAAAGTGTGTGTATGGGCGAAGGGGAGAAAAATAAAGATTAAATGATAAAGAAAGCATATAGGACAAACCAATAATCAGTAAATCTAGGTAAAGGTTATATGAGAGTTCTTTATATTCCTTTATAATTTTTCTTTGTTTGAAGTTATATCAAAATTGAAAGCCCTCCCCTTCCTCCAAAATAATAAGGTCATATGATGTTACATAAGAACACTGAAACATGTGTTAGCCCAGGTTACTTGAAGAGTCCAGGGACTAAAAATGGCATAGCTCAGATTAAAATGTCTTAGGTGAAGTTTTTCTAAATTACCTACTCCACTTTTTTGATACTTTAGTTATCCAGATTACCATTGATTAAATGTTCTTAATTGTTTCACATGAACAACTTCTCTCGGCCTCTGTTTTTACAGTTTTCACCCTATGGAGATCTATCTACTACTAAAAAAGCGCCCCCTTATTTGTGTACCCTAAAGCAAAAGTGTTAAGAGTTGAAATGCTCCAGACAGCAAAGTACATAGGTTTTATCCACAACTCAGGCTAACTCCACTTTAATCACAACATTCCTACAGCTATTTTTTAATACATTAACTGTGTTTGTGTATATTTCTATAATATATGCATATATGTAATATGACTATATACATATTTATGAATTTTTACTTATCTGACTTTCACCATCCTCTTACTAAGAATTTTGCCTGCCAAAGAAGTGAAGAAAAGTACTTGTAATAATGAAGGTAAGTGCATGAATAGTAAAATGCTATTGAAAATCCATGTGTCAATAAGATCATTTACCAAACAACATATATCGCATAATACCAGATTAGAAAACCATTAAAGAGAATGAATTAATTCTTAAGTAGAGTAATGAAAAGACACCAAGATATAGTATTGAGTAGGGGAGAAAGTACCATATAACACGTCATAAAATTCCTTTTCTGTTTAAAATGTAAGCCTTGAAAAAGTTACACCAAAGCACAGGCAACAGTTCTTAAAAGCATTTCTATAACATCTGAATTTCCCCAACAGTAGTATCATTTTCAAAGTAGGAAAAAATAAAGAAGACCTATATTAGTCAAATTAATTAATGAATTTTTAAAAAGATTTTATTTATTTTTACATAGAGGAACTGGGGTACAGGCCAGAGGGTGGGGGAGGGGGGTGAGCGGATTCACCAGAGACAGAGAGAGGAGCAGAACAGGCAGATCTACAGAAATACACTGCTAAGGGGAGAAGCAGGCTAGACAGGAGAGGTCTGCTGCACCATGTAGGTCAGCTCCCTGGCAGGGGATCAAACTCATGCTGCAGTGGCTGGTAATAGCTTCTTGTACTGAGACATAACCCCTGTACCACCAGGGAGGCCACTAAAGCCCCTAAAGTGGTCAAATTTAAACGACTAGCAACATACACCAGGATACCACTTTAACTACTTTAAAATAAAGTATGCAATAAATATTCTTATGTATTTTTAATAGCAAAGTTTCTTTATTTCCCAAATAAAATCCTACTCTGAAGCATATCTAAAAAAAAAATTACAGTTGATTGGAGAGATGGGTTCTATACTCAGCCTGCCACTTTTTGACCTGTCACTTTTTGCATGTTCAAACAGCCCAGGCAATTAGAAGATATGTGAAGAATTCTGTAACAAGTAAACCAAATGAGAGGTTCCTGTGGTTAAAGGAATTTAACCACAGTATGTATAGGTACACCTTATTTTCACCATTTCTCCATAAATGAGAGAACTATATAATAACCATTATATCAAACAAGTCTAAAATACCTATCTCACCTGCATCCCCAATCCCCACCCATATGACCATAAAAGCATAGTCATTAGTAGGTTCAAATGTCCCCCCTTGGAGCTAGATGTGCATCCCTATGGAAATGAGAAGGATATTAAGTGTTCTGTCACATAAATGATAACTGCCTTCATTTTAAAGGATTTCAGAAATTCTAGAGTAAGAGGCTAAAAATTTTTAAATATAAATCTGCAAAACCCAGCACTGTTACAGCCTACCAGCCACTGACTCTTTTGTATAGACGGCAGCCCACCCCTCACATTTAGCCCTTGGCTTGGCCTCTGGGCCTGAGTATCTCTGCCATGTTGCCTGGATCTGACCACTTGCTTACCTTGGACTTTGCATGCCAAGTGAAATGCAGGAAATTTGTCTCACTGGGTACTAACAGGTTAAACGATAGAGCATAGTGACTGATAAGGTCATTTCTCACATAATAAAGTTCTGCATCAAGACCTAGAAGGAAAAAAGGGGAAAAAAAAAGAATTAAACATCTAAAATACTCTCAACATCATTAACTGTCAGTTTTCAAATACTAAAAATAGAGTGAAGATAATACTGATATACACATTTCCATCACAAACATTTCTCACATATGCTACCTTATGCAGCAGAAATGACATTAGGTTTTCTCATCACTAACAAAAATGAAAAACTGGAACTCAATATCCAAGTAACTAACCAGCTGATCTTAACAGTGCTAAAAAACCAGGATTCTAGTAGTCCCTCTTTTCTGTGGATCAATGTGACTCTTTTGGACACAGTACTTCTCAGAGTAAAACTATAAACAAAAGCCACTTCTCCCCCCAAATTAATATGGATTTATGAAGAGATACTCAAAATGGAAGGGAAAAAAGGACTTCTGTGAAAACCTAAGTGTGAGCAAAGGCCTAAAGCTCCCAGCCAGGGAAGATGGCTGTTTCCTGCTTCCCCTGTCAGCACAACAAAGTCCTGGCTGCTCTGACACTCCAGACACTCTACCAGAGTACACTCTCCCCAGCTGCCACACAGACACGTCATCTTCCCTACAAGGTGGAAAACACCATATTTCTCATTTTCAGGTCAGTTCTCCTTATAGTAAACACTTGTTAAACAGGTTAGTACTGCAGATAAAACACCATAACTACAATACTGGAGAAATGCTAGAGAAGTAACTTCCAAAGTTTATTCACTCTCATATGACCTTCTCGAAGAGGCCCGCACCCAACTTCTAACATACACCACCTCCTCCAAATTTTATATACTCCTTCATCCTACCTGAATTTAATATTTTTCTTTAAATGTCATTCAATTTTTGAAAACAAAAAAATTTAAAGGTGAAATCTAATCACTGTCCTGACTAGAAAATCAGTAATCATTGTGGAAAAATTCAAGGTAATCAAAAAAGCTAATTAAAAGGAAAATGAAACAGTATTACTAGATACTAGTATTATTAGATCTAGTTAAATATTTGTTCCTACCAAGGCAATGAACGTCAGCTCAGTTCATTCTTTACAAAAGGGAAGGACATGTCAGCCAGTGTTTGAGTGAGTATCAAACAGAGGCTTTCTCTACGATTATCCGAAAAGAAATGAAAGAAAAAAAAGCTGGGAATAACTTTCTTTCAACTGCTATACTTTTATTTAAAGTTGTGTCCAGGGCTTCCCTGGTGGCAAAGTGGGTTGAGTACCGCACTGTGAAGCATCTGCTGCACAGTAGCAAGGGTTCACCCCCCAGCCAGGGAGGGGACACACATGGTGCAGCAGCAGACCTCTCCTGCTGCGTCCACTGTTCTCCACAGCAGTGTATTTCACTTGATATGCCTGTTCTGCTCCCCACTCTGTCTCTGGTGATTCACCTCCCATAACTCTGGCCTGTACCCCAGCTCTTGTACGCATAAATAAATAAATCTTTAAAAAAAAATAAAGTTGTGTCCAGGTGTCCCTCTATTAATGCAGGTGTGTGTGTACTATCCCACACGTTAGGGAGAAAATTACAGGGGAGACCAACTGAGGGATAAATTTCATATTTACTGAGTCTGTACCATGGATCTGAAACCTGTGGTATGTTGAGATTTGGTCAATACAGAAATCCTACACCTCCTAAGAAGTAAGACATAGAACAAATAACTCTACTACCAGCATTCTGCCTATAAAATCAGTCTTCCCATTTCTGAATTTAATTAATAAAATAATTCATTAATGAGATTTGAGGCTTACATAGAAGAGAGCTGCTGCACTGGCTGGGTGGCATTTTTTTTTTTAATGCCATAGAAGGTACCAAATGGAATGAGAGATAATTAGAGGTCTTCTTCAAAAGACTACCTGCTAGGAATGCAAGTTCTAGCCTAGTGTTTCAGAAAATAGTGAAAGAAAACACTTCCTAATTCATTTTAGAAGGCTTGCAATATACCAATATTAAAACCTGGTGAAATACTGTATTGTATTATGTAAAACATGGTGAAATATGTTAAGAAAATAGATTGACATCCCTCACAAACATGGACACATTCCCCAGAAAATATCAGCAAATGGAGTTTGGCAATATATAAAAAGACTACTATATCATGACCAACTTTATATGAAGGTTAACTTAACAGGAAAAAAAGATTAAAAATCCAGAACATCTCAAAAGATGGAGAAAAACAGTTGGTAAAATACAAAGCCTAAAATCATAAGAAAAACTGTCAGAAAACTATGACTAGACAGAAATTTCTTCTGCCTAGTAAACAACATCCACAAAACCCTTCATCTCACATACTCAATGGTGAATTATTAAATTCTTCTTCCTGCGATCAGAAACAAGTCAAAGGTGTCCATTTCTACTTTTATTCAACTTTACTGGAGTTTCTAGCCAATGTATTAAGAGTAGACAGAAAGAGTAAGGGATGAAAAGGATGAAGTAAAATTCACTCACAGATATGATTAAGGATGTAGATAACACTAAGAAATCTAAAATATTAGTAAGACCAACTCATGCACCTAGCAGTCCCAGAATATAAAGTAGATATTTTAAAAATCAATTATATATTTTTATATATTAGCAATGTTTGAAAAATAAAATTTTTAAATCAATACCTTATCACTAAAAAAAGTCAAGTAACAAGAGATAAACCTAACTAAAGATATGCAAAACTTCTATATGAAAACTACAAAACATAGCTAGGAAAAATTAGAGATGATGTAAAGTGTATAGACACAGCATATCCTTAGATAAATCTCAATATTTTTAAAATCTCTTTCTTTTATATCACTGTATATTCCCCATAAAATTCCCACTACCAATTCACCGTGACCCATCACCATAGTCCCTTGTGCTCTTCTCTCCCCTGGTTTGATCCCTTTCCTTCCCCCTCCCTCACAGAATGTCTCTGATTTATGGTTGCCTGCTAATTTGGGTTTGTTTGGTTTTTTTTAGCTACTATTATTGTTATTTTATTTCCTGATCCCTTATTTGGTTCCCCTATATTCCTCCTATAAGTGAAACCATTCAATATTTTTTATTTTTCCTTCTGGCTTATTTCACTGAGCATAATCCCCTCTAACTGTATCCATGTTGCTCCAAATGTCATGAGTTTATCTTTTGTGATTGCTAAATAGTATTTCCATTGTGTCTATATACCACATCTTCTTGATCCAGTCATCTATTTTTGGGCATTTGAGATGTTTCCATATCTTACCTATTGCAAATAGTGCTGAAATCAACACAGGGATGCAGGTATGCTTTTAAATTAATGTCTTTGGGTAGATTAATGTCTTTGGGTAGATTAGTGTCCTTTGGGTAGATTCCTAGGACTAGAATTGCTGGGTCATATGGTAGCTCCACTTTTAGGAGAATAAACCTCAATATTTTAAAAATGTCAAGTCCTTCAAAATGATCTATAGATTCAAAGTAATTCTAATCAAAATCCCAACAGATTAGTTCTAATCTGAAACAAATAAATTCTAAAATTAAACATAAATGCCAAAACAATGCTGAAAAGAAAAAAAAAACCAATGTTATTACCTGATTTCACAACAGAATGAAGAGCTATAGTAATCAAGACAACATTGTACAGGTGTAAGGATAGACATTTAGCAATAGAACAGAATATAAAAATAAATCTGCAAATGTAAGGATAATAGAATTTCAACAAGGGCATGGAGGCAATTCAACTAAAGTGATACTAACACAACTGGATAAAAGTATGCAGGAAAAATCTTAATCCCTAGCTTATATATCACAGAAAATCTAATTTGAGATATACCTAAATATGAAAGCTAAAACTATAAAGCTTTTAGAAGAGAATATAGGTAAAGTCTTCATAACCTCAAGTAAGCAGAGTTTTCTTAGGTCATATAAAACATGAACCAAAGGAAAAAAAGATAAACTGGTTGTTATCAAAATTAAAAGTCACTTCTCAAAAGACCTTATTGAAAAAATGAAATTCATGTCACAACTTGAAGTATTCATAACACATCTATTTTTAAAAAGGGCTTACTTCTAGAAAATATAAAGATATCCTACAAGCCAAAAAATAGTCCAGTTAAGTAGAATGGGTAAAAAAGGTGAACATCTGTTTCATAAGATATATAGACAATAAGTATAAAGAAAAAGTACTAAACATCATTAATTACTAGAGAAATACATTTTTAAAAAGATTTTATTTATGCAGAGAAGAACTGGAGTGTAGGCCAGAGTTGCATGGAGTGAGAAGATTCACTAGAGACAGAGTAGGGAGCAGAACAGGCAGATCTACTGAAATACTGCTGAGGAGACCAGCAGGCAAGACAAGAGAGGTCTGCCTCGTATGGAGGTTAGCTCCCTGCTTGTGTTTCCAACTCATGCTGCAGTGGCTGTCGATAGCTTGATAGTGCTGACTTTAATCCCTGTGACACCAGGGAGGTCCCTAGAGAAATACACATTAAAGCCACCACCATTTATACCCAAGAGAATAACTAAATGTTGGCAAAGATGCCAAATAATTGCAACTTCCCACATTGCTAAGAGTGTAAAAAAATTGTTCAACTACTTTGGAAAATTCAAGTTTAACTTTTTATAAAGTTAAACTCACATTTACTCTGTGACCTAATTATCGAAAAGAAAACATAAGTGTACAAAAAAATCTTGTACTTGAATGTTGACATCACTTTTATTCATAATAGTCAAAACCGGAAACAACACAAATTACTGTCAACAGATAAACAGTCAATTGTGTATATTCAGACAATGGACTACTACTCACCAGTAAAAAATAAACCACCTGCTGAGAACTTGTAACAATAGGGATAAATCTCAGAAAAGATATAAGAGGCTAGATATGAAGGAGTACATACTACATAATTCCACTTACATAAAATTTTAGAACAGGGAGAACTAATCTATAGTGATAGAAATCAAACCACTGTGGTTGCCTACAGGAAGGTTATTGAGGAGACTGGGGAACTGTTACCAAAGGGGCTCCAGGACATTTTTGGAGTAATGTTCAATTTAACTGGGGTGGTAATTACATACATGTAGGCATTTTTTAAAAGTCAATAAACTGTACAGTTAAAATCTGTGCATTTTATTATATATGAAGTGTACCTCTAATTTTTAACAAGGAAAAAAGAGTTAACAATTTTTACCTCTTTTCTAATTTCAAAAGGTTCCATACCATAGAATGTTATTAGCACTAACATAAAAAAGCTTTATAAAAAAAATCTTAAATGATAACTTCTGAATTTAAACCTAACATTTTTCACAAGGAAGTAAAGAGCTTTGCTCCTGTTGTTATTGTTAGCAATAGTAGTGTAAATGCTTAAATTTTCTAGACACAGTTCAAAGTATCGATAACACCTAGAGGTTCTGTAAATTCAACTCCCTATAAAGTTAAATGAAAAAGAACTGTGAGCAGAAACGAAATGAACAGAAAGAAAAGGATATCCTTAAGCCATATATGCTATCACTTAATAATCTGTAGTTTTAGTCTTACTAGAAATTCCTCCAAAGCTCCCTCTGCAGGAATACCAACCTCTGTATGGTTTCTGAAACATATCAAGCCAAGCTGCACATCCACTTGTGCCATTTTAATGGCAGCCCAAATGGCTTAGAAAGTTTCTTCCATCTGCACTGCCTCAAGCCCATTTAGGCGTATTTTCCATATTGTCAACATTTTAATATTTCTAACTCTCTAAAGCAGGCTCAGTCATGTTAAGTGGTTTGACTACATTATCCATGTTTTCTTATAAGGTGTCAGTTATGCCTTTGTTGTTTTCACTTGGTTTGAAAATTCAGAGGTGTTCAGTGGTTTGCCTTTAACTTTATTTTCACCATAAATTCTATTATTTTTAGTGACTGGACAATATTAAAGGGTGAGAGATGGTACCGGAAGCCATTAAGCCCCTTCAATCAAATCTCTTTCTGTTTTATGTGCTATATTGAGTTTTTTCCTTTTTTAAAAAAGATTTTTACTTATTTATGCATGTAAGAACTGGGGTGTAGGGCAGAGGTGGAGGAGTGGGGGTGAGAGGATTCACCAGAGACAGAGTGGGGAGCAAAACAGGCAGATCTGCTGAAATACAATGCTGAAGGGAGCATCAAGCAAGACAGGAGAGGTCTGCTGAGCCATGTGGGTCTTTTCCCTGGCCAGGGACCAAAGTGGCTGGTGACAGCTTGACAGCACTGAGATTAACCCCCTGCGCCATCAGTTTTCCCTTTGAAGGGAAGGTTTTAATGACCAAAAAGCACTGAAAAAAATATGAAGCCATTGATACTACAGTTACAAATAAAATTTAATGAATTGGAGTACTTAGAACGTAATGAAAATAGGCAAGATACAAACCATAAACAAATTTTCAACAATGTCCGTCAAATATAATAGTTTATGCCTATAAACAGGTATTCAGTAAATGTTCCAGTGAAGAAAGTTTAATGTATATGATATGTGGTATATGTAGATGCATGTTGTGTATGTGGTCTATGTTTTAAAGACTAGGAATACAAAGAAGTGTTAATAGTGGTTGATTATAAATGGTGAATATAGGCAATTTTTTATTGTATGTTTTTATTCTTTTACATCTCTGTAATGTTTCTATGAAAGCTAAACTAGAAAAAACAACAATTTAAAGAAATGTGCATATATAACTACAGCCATTAACTAAACAAAAATCCACTTACTGTTTAAAACATAAAAGCTGGGGGGGGGACTCCCAAATCATAAAATTCAATAAAAAATAGCATCATTAAAAAGTGAAATATCAAGATTAACACTAGCAAAAAAGAAGAGAGAGTAACACTAGCAATAATAAAATATTAATTACTCAAACACTTTCACTCAACTTTCCCTTAATATACCTAGATATACAAAAAGGCAAAATTAGGCAAAACAATATGAATTGAAAAGAGAAGATCAAAATAAAGCTTGGAAAGAACTGTATATGAAATATTGACAATGGGTTCAAGCAAGAGGAAAATTCTTAGCCTACCCACGCCCACCTATATAAATGAGAACAACATGGGATTTACCCATATATGAATGACAAGGAATGTAAAAAACAGCTGTAGTAGAAGGGTTTAGAAGAAGACCAGATATTTTATTCCCAAATTCTAATTACAGGCAAAGAAAACAAATTTCCAGAAAATAAAAAAAAAAATACACCAATTATGAATTCTGCTATTGCCACATTGAAACACTAATAACTAGTAGCAGTTAAATGCAGTACCAAAGCAGCGATAATAGATGGCAGCAGCTATCACTAACAGGGAATGGCGCAGCATACTCCACAGAGGTGGAATGATAAGTGAGGGAAATAATCTATACAGTGATGCTTTATTAAGCCAGTTCTGCAGTAAGTCAGAAATAAGCTAACTCTTTAGGAAACAGCTTGATTCCAGAAGGGAGTAAATGACAAAGAAGATTGGGGTGTTATGATTTAAAGCAAGTTAATTCCAAGAGCTGAGATGGTCAAGTATAAACCGGTCATTTAAAAAAAAATGACTTTTTTGGAAAAGAGACCACCTGCACTATGAAGCATCCCCAGCCAGGGAGGTGGTGACCCACATGGCACCACAGAACTCTCCTGCCTTACCACGCTGCTCCCCTCAGCAGTGTATTTCAGTCAACTGCCTGTTCTGTTCTTCCCCACTCTTTCTCTGGTGAATTCTCTCACCCCCACATGTCTGGCCTGTACCCCAGTTCTTAAATGCATCAATAAGAAAATCTTAAAAAAAGTTAACTATCAGTTAATAAAGGTTGATTAATGTCAAACAAACAAATCACCTCCTTTTATAAAAGAGCTACCTTTATAGTATTTAACAGACTACATTACAGGGAGTTATTCATCTCATAATCAAGGCTGGGGTATTAGCATATTTATATATTACTCCATTCATACAATCAAATATTAGATGCATGAATAGTTGACTACTGATAAAAATCAAGTACATCAAAGATGGATTTTAAAGTAAATTATATTTTAAAGAACATCAGGAATCATTTAAGGCAGCATAAATGTCCTTCATTACACCAATGGCGGGAGGGCGGGCGGAAAGCCTGATTAACTTTTCTCTGACCCTATACCTAACTAAAGAAAAAAACACCTCATGTTCATGAATTGAAAGATTGACTATTGTTAAGATGGCTCTAAACACAAAGCATCTATAGGTCCAGTGTAATACCTATCAAAATTCTTACCACTCTAGTGAGCTAAAAGTCAAAACAATCTTAAAAAAGAACATAGTTGAAGGTCTAACACTTTTGATTTCAAAACTCACCACAAAGGTGCAGAAATGAAAACAGTGTGCTGTTGGCATAATGATATACATGTAAACCAAAGGAACCAAACCAAGAGTCCAGAAATAAACCCATATATTTTGAACCAATTGCTTTTTAACCAGGGTTGCCAAGACCATTTACTGAGCCTCTTCAACAAATATGCTGTGACAAGTAGACAGCCATATGAAAAAGAATAAAATCAGACCCTCTACCACAACAATTCAAAATACATCAACAACCTAACTATAATACCGAATACCATAAAACTCTTACCAAAAAACCACCATAAAACTCTTACCAAAAAATCACAGATGTAAACATGATTACCTTCTATTTGGCAATGGATCTGAGATATGACACTAAAGTCACAAGCAACAGAAGAATGCAGATAAATTGGACTGTATAAAAATTAAAAACTTTTGTTCATGAAAAGACATTATCAAGGTAAAAACTACCTACATAATGGGGAGAAAATTTTGCAATTTATGTATCTGATAAGGTTCTAGTACTCAGAATATATAAAGAACTTTTACAAGTCAACAAAAAGACAAGTCAATTGAAAAATGGGCAAGAGACTTGAATAGAGATTTCTCCAAAGATACACAAGAGGCCCATAAACACATGAAAATATGTTCAACATCATCAGTCATTAGAGAAATGCAAATCAAAACCACAAAGATGTATTATTTCATACCCAATAGAATACCTATATTCAAAGACAAACAAAAAACTAAAACCAAAAAATAGCAGATACTAGTGAGGAAATGGAGAAACTAGAACACTGGTACATTGCTACTGGGAATGCAAACTGGTTCAGTCACTGTGGAAAACAGGCTGGTGGTTCCTCACAGAGTTAAACATAGAAATTTACCATATGACCCCCAATTCCACACCTAGGTATATATCCAAAGTTAGAAAGAGGTAATGAAGTACATGTACAAAAGTTTAATCTCTTTCAGTGACTACAAGAGATTATGAAGAAACCATCACATGGAAAAATAGTTTTTGTTAAGCTACAATGAGAAGCACTATGAAAAGTAAGAGGGAACTTCAACAGAACAGGAACACCACAAGGTAAAAGTGAAAGAAAGGATCAGCAGAAAAGATAACAAAGCAGTAGAAGCAGAGTAGAGGAGGGTGGACAGAGGCTCAGCTAGATATAGGACAAGAAGGTACATGAGCAGGCAGCTAGGGACTAAAGAGTTATCATTATTCTGTTATTAGAATGCATAGAAATTTTCTATTCTAAGTTAGGATGAAAAACTTCAGTTGTTCAATTACAATAACCCTACTTAAATTTCTCACTGCCAATTCCAGCAAAGTAGGAATGTTGCTCTCTTGTTAGAAAATATGACATTTGCTTATAATTTTATTTTTAAACAATTCAAATTCCAAGCTGGTAAGCCAAAGTTATTCCTGTGAAACTCTCAACATCCTTCAAGAGAAATTCATTTTTCCCTAAACAATCTTAAATTTAAATTTAACTCAGGTTTTTGTTCTACATTACCTGCTGTGTCTAACTCATGTTAAAATAATTCAACAGTTTAAAATCTTTTTCAAATGAATTTAAAAATTAACTATCGGGGCCTCCCTGGTGGTGCAAAGGGTGACGCACCACACTATGAAGAATGTGCAGCCACTGCAGCATCAGTTTGATCCCCTGCCAAGGAGGTGGTGACCCACATGGCACCACAGAACTCTCCTGCCTTACCATGCTGCTCCCCTCAGCAGTGTATTTCAGTCAACTGCCTGTTCTGTTCTTCCCCACTCTTTCTCTGGTGAATTCTCTCACCCCCACATGTCTGGCCTGTACCCTAGTCCTTAAATGCATCAATAAGAAAATCTTAAAAAAAAATTAACTATCAGTTAATAAAGGTTGATTAATGTCAAACAAACAAATCACCTCCTTTTAAAAAGAGCTACCTTTATAGTATTTAACAGACTACATTACAGGGAGTTATTCATCTCATAATCAAGGTTGGGGTATTAGCATAGTTATATATTACTCCATTCATATAATCAAATATTAGATGCATGAATAGTTGACTTGATAAAAAATCAAGTACATCAAAGATGGATTTTAAAGTAAATTATATTTTAAAGAACATCAGGAATCATTTAAGGCAGCATAATAAAAGTAATGTCTTGGAAACTAAACTAATGTAGAATTTATTGGCAATCAATTCTTTAACCACCTTCCCAGGCATCAATTTTCTCAACTAAAAGCAAGGGAACTAAACCAGATGATGTTAATGTCCCTCGTTGGCTCAAAATTCTATTATTCTATGATATCACCCCTAGTTTACAAGTGTCAGCCAAAACCCTATCAGTCTATATGAGCCACGTTTTCCAAATGTTAGTCAAAACTTAAGTAAAAACTTTATTTAATGAAGATAATCTTCTAGGTTTTAAGGAGAACATGATTTATTAATGAGAGAAAAAAAGCCAAACTCACTATGTATGAAACTACTGACATATTTTAATTGATGCCACAAGAAAATAAACACGGAGCTCTAATTTCAAATTTTTCCTGTTTATGGAAACAAAAAATGGAACTAGATACAATAAAATAACAATTTGTTCATCAACATCTAATAAAGCTAGTCCCAGAAAATTATTGATATAAATTAATCCTAAAAAACTATACCTAGAAAATTAACTTATATTTAACATTCAACTGCATTATAAGACAAGGAATTATAAATATTAGACTGTAGGAAAAGGGGGCATCATTTTTTTTCATAAATAAAACAGAAAAAGTACATAAATCTTCAATCCTTATAGCTGTTGAAACAATTATCTTGTGGATTATATTAAAATGCAATTATCTGCCCACTCAACATTTTCCTCCTGTATTCCCATGCAACTTTGTCTCGATAGAACTGGAATGAGAGTGGTATAAATGTGTCCTGCACCCTCCACCCCCTTAATTCTCATTTCTTGACTAAAACGACCACAGAAAGCAGGGAGACCCTCCCTTCTGGTCCCTGAGAGATGGCTACAGAGCCAGTTTCAAGACAACACACAGTGACTCTTCTAACCCTCCCAAGGAGAACCAGTCACCTGCAGTCACTAAGCATGTTTCCGACCTTGGCCACTTGAACAAAAATATATGACATGGTCAATCAATAGTTCACTTATAAACAATCCACTGGAATAGCTATTAGTTGGCACTGCTTTAACTGACCAGGAGATAAGATGTAAAGATACATCTCCCCTTCCCCAACCTCTAGAGATTCCCTTTCAAAATTAACTTTCACTATACTCTGTGATTCCTGTGGTCAGATTTGCCTCTTTGTATATGTCTGTGATGATATCACTATCTGTGATGAGAAATTGTGTGGAATCAAGGTTCACTTTCAACTTGAATGGGACCAACTTTCCCCATTTGCAAGTACTATAGCAGATGGATAAGAAATTATAAAGGAGCAACACTAAAATACAGGGTCAGGGAACAAGATTTCACATCCAATTAATATATTAAAGTTCTTGATAATTCATGAAAGAATCCCCTCAAAAGAATGCTTTGTACCGGGGCCTCCCTGGTGGTACAGTGGGTAAAGCAATGCACTATGAAGGAAACCACAGCCACTGCAGCACAAGTTCAATCCCTGTGGCTGGCCAGGGAAGGAACCTACATGGTGTAGCAGACCTCTCCTGCCTTGCCCGCTGCTCCTCTCATCAGTGTTTTTCAGTCAGTCTGCCTGTTCTGAGCCCCACTCTGTCTGGTGAATGCTCTTACCTCCGCTACTCTGGCCTGTACCCCAGAGCTTGTATGTATAAATAAATAAATCTAAAAAAAAAACAAAAACAAAAAGAATGCTTTGTACCATAAATACAGAGAAGTTAAAGATGCTTCCCAAATTCTATCCAAGAATTGTAAGTAACAGAAATATAACCCATAATTTCCAGCACAAAATAAAACAGGAAGCATGCACTGCCACAGAGCCATAATGTTCCAGTATCTGAGAAATGAATGTCATGGACTCCTGTTTTGTTCAAAGAAGAAAATTATCTGACTCGTTCATATGTGCATTGCAGGTACAGTCCTATAGTGGCTTTATTCAGTTTGACTTATTCAGTTTGACTTATCGCCTTTCAGCCTCTTTCACAACAACTCCTAAATAGGAGCATACTTGCTATCTCAGTCAGTGGTGTAGGCCATCAGTAACTTAAAGCTGGCTGGTATGTCTAGGGGCTCAAAGAACAATGAAAAACACCACTTCACTGCCAGGGACAGAGTGCATTGCAAAGTGCTAACTTGGAGTCCAGTTCTAAAGCTACCTCAATTCTTTCCTTAGGGTAATAATTTAGCTCTCTGCTAGAAATTAGTCAAGGATTTTCACTTGTTTTATTCACTAAAATACGCCCCTAAATCTCTAAAATAAGGCCTAACATACACTCAATAAATAAATGTAAAATAATAAATGTTACTATAAAAACAACCCATTGTACAATAGCTAAATTAACTCTATTTTCTAACAATCTGTGGTTACGGTTTTATCCAATAACATGTAACTCTCCCATCACTAGCTAAAATAAATTGTTTTGAAGACTATGTGGCATTTTCATTATCTATTACAGCATCAGTGGCACAGGAATTCTGTTATACACTGAAAAGTATCCATTTACATTTGAAGAAACCAACACTCAAAGACTGATAACTTGCCTACTTTTGTGGCAGGAGCAGGAGATAGAATTAAAACTCAATATGTAGACTTCAAATCCAATATTGTTTCAACCTTTGGTCTCTACCCATTATACCCCATGGTTATCATATATACCCATGGTGTCATAACAGCTTTACCCCATTATGGATTTGTGGGGAGGATTAAATGAGATTTTAGTATGTTGGTACACAGTGCTGGATTAAATGCTTTACATCCATTATGCCAGTGGAATCACCAACCACTTGCAGTAGGTATAGCCAGTATCAACATTTTGCTCACGTATATTTCCTCATGTGGCTCCACTAGAACTTTTGTCTTTAAATTGTCTAAATTCTCTCCTTTACCAAATAATTCAAGAAGTTAAACAACACTAGAGAAGACAAACAATCAAAAAGGCAATCCTTGGTCATTTATGCCTTATGGACAAAATAGAGTAACACAAACCATACATGAACCCTCTCACCTGAAATACCCAAAATACAGGCAAATATGAAACACCAGTTTAAGACAGTGAACATAAGGCAACAAAGGACAGTGACTCCACTGTGCTAGCTCCACAACTGCAGTGCAGAAAAGGGAGCTAAGGAAATAAAGCAGAAAGACAAAGATAGCTAGGGTGCGTAGGACAAAGTACTAGAGGACAGAGAGGGACAGAGAATGTCAAGATCTGCTGAGTTTTCCAGGATCAGAGCATGCATAAGGAAAATACACAAGAGCAAAGGGATGACAGAAGAGAATAACTCTTACTTAGGATCTGGAATACTACCAGTTTCCACCAGCAAGACTGGAAAACCTCATGATTCACAAAGGTCACAGGGTAAAGGACACAGAAGGGTCTTGACTCAGCAAAGGACAATTATTAGGCTTGCACTGAGCACTACCAACTCTTACATGTGAAACCTGAAAGGATCAGACTGTTCCCAATTTAAGTGAGTATCAGAACCAAGCTGAGGAATATTTGTAAGAATACAAAAATAACCAGCACCCAGCAGGTCAAAATTCATGCTGTCGGCTCCCCAATCAACAACTAGGCATACCAAAAAAAAAAAAAAAAGAGAGAGAGAGAGAGAGCAAAAGATAAATCAATTAAAACCAACCCAAAGCTAGCACAGATGGTAAATTAACATACAAGGACACTGAAACAGCTATTAGAACTATAATTCACATGGGAAAAGTTAAGTAAATCACAGAGATAAAAAATCCAAATCAAATTTCTTGAGCTAAAAACTTCAATGTATGAAATTAAAAACATACCAGGTTTCATTTCAGAACTAAAGAAATTAAAGTATCAAAGTAATCCTAATACAGAATAAGGATTTCTATTTCCCAATTTTCCACTACTGGAAAAGGCTTCTGCCAGAATCTCCTGAATACTTCACCTCCTTCAACTATTGTGTAGACTAACAGTCTGCTGAGAGACTGCCCAGACATGAGGTGGCCTTAGTGCATGCAGTAGGAGAGAGACAAAATGAGATGGGTATAGTGATACAGATTTACTTATATGGGAGCTATGGCAGCCAAGATGGGGTATACCTCCTGAAGAGGACAACACAAAGGACAGAGGCTTGAGAAAATTAGGCAACTTCAAAGAAAATAAACTACTAAAAATTAATTTATCCCAACTCCACTCATAGTATAAGTTCAGTCCAATTTCCCCTTTGGATAATAACTTATCAGGCAATGGAAAATGAGGAACCCAGTAAAGCACAGGACAGTGAATCCAAACAAAACCAAAGCATAATTCATTTATTATTCATTCACTGAACTTTTAGTGAAAACCTACTCCATGCTTCATTGTTTTAGATGCTGGGTGAAACAATATAAATGGTGTCACTTAAACAGAATTATGTTTCCTATGGGGGAGACAGGAACAACAACAAAAAGTACCAGGTGCTTAAAATAAGACAGGATGAGAGCACTGAATGGAACTGAGGATCAAGCCCAGGAAGGCGAGGCTCTCTGAAGATGTGGCATTTTCAACTTGAGATCTAGACACCTTCACTCATGCATCGATCTGAGTAAAAGCATGTGAGGCAGAGCATGAGAAGAAGCCTGGAACTAGAGGAACTCAGACAGGTGGCATGGAGGTGAGTGGGAATGAGAGAATTAGGTGGCAGGCAATAATCTTCATATAAACAATAATTTGTAAATCAGGAGAATCTGAAACAGCCCAAATTCTTGGTATTTATGAATTACAGTTAATCGCTTCAGTGTGATAATCGTTATCATGAATTTTTAAAGTCTTCATCTTTTAGAGATACATACTGAAACACTTTTCAAAAAAATCATACCACTGGGTTTGCTACGAAATAATCCAAATGGGAGATGTGAGGAGTGACCCAAGGGAGTCAACTGGAGGGTGGACTGTACAGACAAAACAAAATTGGCTATGAGCTGATAACAGTTGTAGGGCACACGGAGACTCATTATGCTAGTCTGTCTACTTTTAATATTTTAAAATTTTCATAATAAATACAATTCAAAAATCAAACATTTAAAATATAGGGTGGGATATTTGTAATAAAAATATCCCTTTCAAGAGGGTTTTTTTTTTTTTTAGGGCAATAGAACTAATCTGTATGATGCTATGGTGAACACATTATACTGTGTATTTGTTAAAACCCATATAACTACAACAACATGAACCTTAATGTCTTCTTTTTTTTTTTTTTATGAGTCTCCGTGTGCCCTACAACTGTTATCAGCTCATAGCCAATTTTGTTTTGTCTGTACAGTCCACCCTCCAGTTGACTCCCTTGGGTCACTCCTCACATCTCCCATTTGGATTATTTCGTAGCAAACCCAGTGGTATGATTTTTTTGAAAAGTGTTTCAGTATGTATCTCTAAAAAAAAAAGAAGGAGTTGAGGCAATCCCCGGGTAAAATACAGAGTGAGAAATGTCCCATTCCAGAATTAGCTTTTGTGGGACGCAGATGCACCAAGTAACCTTCATCAGGGGTCCTGCAAGACTGTCAAAGTGTAAGAACCTATGCACAGTATCAACTTAAAGTGTATTAGTATCCCTGCCTTTGTCTAGGGACAGGCCCTCAGGCTTTCACAAAAAAGGTGGGGAACCAGTGATATTTCTCCTTGTCAGCACCAACCTAGCTGAAAACTAAATTACAACTGCTCTTAAATGTAACAATAGTATCTACCTGCCATCATCTGGCCTCCCTGTAAGGAAATTACTATACAGCTATTACCATAAGCAAATAATAAATATCACCAGAGTAATTTACAACTCTGAAAGCTATGACATACCAAAAATAAAATAAAAATAAAGAAAAGGTAACAGGTATGTTTATGTTTCCTTTACAATATTAGCTTTTTTTAAAAAAAAATTTTTATTTATGCACATAAGAGCTGGGGTACAGGCCAGAGTAGCGGGAGGTTGAGAGCATTCACCAGACAGAGTGGTGAACAGAACAGGCAGACTGACTGAAACACACTGCCTAGGACAGCAGCAGGCGAGGCAGGAGAGGTCTGCCACACCATGTGGGTCCTGTCCCCTCCGTGGCCGGCAGCAGGGACTGAACTCTTGCTGCAGTGGCTGTGGTTTGCTTCATAGTGCGTTGCTCAACCTACTGCGCCACCAGGGAGGCCCAACTGGCCCCATTTCTAATCTCCTAAACTGCTCAAGGTAGGTCTAGGAAACTGTATTTTATTTAAGCCCTTCAGATACTTCTGGCTCAAGACCAAGCAAATGTCTAACCTTCAGAGAAGTACAGTAGAAAAAGCATATACTTTGGGGTCACATAGCCCCATACATCCTTGTGATCTCCAGAAAATTCTATAACTCTCCCGAGGCTCAACTTTATTTGTAAAAAATGTCAATGCCACCAACTTCTTCTGGATGATAAAAGAACACACAAGCTACTTGGCAGACAGCAAGAGGAATGCTAACATACACATTTATATAAACATTTATTTATGAACAAGACAGAACATACTTATCTTACAAACAAAAAAAAACTGAATGTATAAAATTACTTTTCAGAAATATTCTACCACTCAGCATTGTTACTTGCTGGGTACATAAAAAGAATCACTTGATAAGTGTTAATTTTGTAATTAAACAATTCACATGCATTTGCTCTGCACATAACATTTTTAAGAGGTCTGACACAAATGAAAGCTGTTTAATAAACTTTTGATTAGAAAATATTGTACTTGATTTATATTAACAGAGATAACACACCAAAAAAACATACTTTCAAGTGTGATATAATTTAAGTATGTAATGGTCTGTTTCACGTCCAAGTTTTGGTTTTGTTAGTATGCATAGTTGGCAATTTTTTTCAGAATGCTGGTATAACTACATCAAAACCCCAAAAGCAATGCTGTGGAACGTCTCCATCCAGGGTACTCAAAAATAAATCCCATGTTTCATTTATTTCTAAAGTGACCCTTAAAATCAAAACACTATTTTAAGCAACACCTTCAGAACTAACTTGTCTGCTCAGGATGTGTGACTCATGAGGGACAGGTTTAGCCATATTGGCTAGAGTTCTCCCACATGTGCAGCATGAAGAAGAAAAAAATGCAAAACCCACAATTGCACAATGTCTCAGCCTGGCTTTCCCAATGAAGAACACATGGTTTCAAATGAGTGCTGCGTCAATGCTACCAACTCCACCCAAAATGCCCAGGGTTAAGAGTTTGCTACAAGATGCTAACCCCTCTCTACTAGCACCCCAACTTATCCATCAAGGCAGTGGCGGGCTATACCAGACATCAGCAGAGGGTTTCTCCTTACACTCCTCCCCACCCCACCAAGTGCTTAGCCAGAGATTTAAAAGGAAAGAGAGGTGCTGGGAAGAGAGGAACACATGGCTCATCTCATTTTTCTTTCTCTAAACCACTTCCCAAAATGAAAGAGTCCTTTGGTACAGCTGCCCAAATCTGAAATCCTGGATTCCTCTGAGACTCCTCCCATTTCTTTAACACTATGGTCTCCTCCACTAAGTCTACTCCCTGAAAATTCTTCACAAATGCATGCCACCCTTTCAACTGCCCTAACCAATCCCTCTTAGCACCACAAGTCTAGCTCTGTCCCATTTCCCAGATCCAAGCTCTTCAGTCTCCACACCACCCTTTTCATTTGGGTGAAAAATTATCTTTTCTGTAACTCAGTCCTGACTATGCACTCTCCTAAATTCTCCAACAGCTTCTCATTACTTATAGGACAAAATTAAAATTCCTAATCAAATCTCAATCTACCTCCCAATTTTATTATATTCTGCCAATCCCTGGCCTTACCATATTTTTCCTCATCTCAATCACAATAGATTTTCCTACTCTTGATTTCGCAACATCCACTTCCACACTTACATGCTTTTTGTTCACTACCTTTGTTTGGCCAAGCATAAATTCCTCCTCGTATCTATCAATTCATCCTTCCAAGATGTCTCCTTTAATGAACACCTTGCCTAATCTCACAATGCTCCCCGCCACTCCCCCACCCCACCTTCTTATATAACTGACTCAGTTATTAAAGTCAAAAGCAATTACTTCTGCAATAACTTACTTATATCAGCAATTTAACTTGAATTTCAGTGTTACAGTCATAGAGTTTCCTCTCTCCTATGAAATTCTGAGCTCCTCAAGAAAAGGAATGTAATAATTTCCAATCACCATTTTCTACAACATATGGTTATTTGTTGGGCTTCAAAACTGATCATCTCCACTAGTATTGATCTGATCAAATAAGATGTGAACACTTAATTTTTCAGAGGGTATTTATTTTAAGAGAAGCAAATTATCCAGAGTGAATTTCAAACTAATGGAAGGCAGAGTCTTTTCTGAGATACTTCCCAGATCCCTCCAGTTTCCATATAACCAACACTGCTGCCATGACCAATTCATATCATACCTACCAGTGAGCATTTTATACCCAAACCCCTAGCACTGCCTCAGTCATTTAACAATTTCACAAGCTCTAGCCTTCCACAAATCTGATAATTACTATCAGAATTATCAATTAGACAGAGAACATGGGAAGATTCAGATAATAAGATCACAAACAAGCATTTGTGTAAAAAGACTTGTGGGCTATACTCTGACAAAGAGACACCATAGATTCTGGACTCCAGCAGAACAAAGTCAAGACCTGGCTTCTACTCATTGCCCAGAGGATCTAGAATCAGGGTTCCTCAATGGTAAAATGGCGAGATACATGCCTACATTATAGCCTGTTAAGGAAAAATGAGAGCAATGAGGTAGGCTTTGGGGACACAGGAAAGCCACACTGAGATTAAAAACACCTGAGATTTTTGGAGTCTCTGAAAATTACACGCCCTACTATCAAAGAACTGTGCTAGCTACATACCTACCCGAAGTTGGTCTCCTCATCTACAAAATGGAACTAAAAGTAGGTACCTAAAAACAGAGATTATCTTTGTGCCTGATAGAGGCAAAAGACTGCCACATGGCTTCTCAAACTGTTATTACAAATATACTTTCATATCACATGTCACCAGTTATTCAGTATTCAAAGCCCAATCCTAACTGCCATTTATATATTGTGGAATGACAATTTGTCTTCCTCCCAGCTTCCTCCCCAAACTCCTCTAAAATGATAGTAATGAAATCAGAAAGACATTTAATTATCAATACAAACACAAGTGGAAAGGGAAAGAAGACAACAACATATAGCTATTATACAATGGGAAGCAGTTGGAGGAGTGGTCAAGTCTCCGCAGGACCCCAGAGGGGCTTAGCTCTGGCAGAATCAAGGGCCACCAAAGGCCAGCCTAAGGCTCAGGCCTGACAAATCATCTCAAGAGGGGTATTCAAGGCAGCTGAACCTCCACTCAAACAGAAGATCCAAAGCTTTTTCTGAAGAAAATGAACTACTGAGGCAGGAGAACTGTAAACAGGAGTCAAAAAATCTGCAGCCCAAATGGCAGCAACTGCCTTCCCTTCCCAACTACATCACCCAAACCCAGGCAACAGCTGGGATGTCACTAAGCACACCAGAAGCAGTAGATTAGAGGTGTCTTCTTTGCAGACACTAATCCTGAAGAAGATGTAAAGGTGCTGATATATAGGGCAGATTCCAATGAAGAGTTCATCAGCACTCCCAGGGAAGTCAGCAGAATACCAGCACATACGCATGGTCTCTATTCCCCAACCAACCTTTCAGATCTCACTATTAATTACAGACAGACAGTCAAGGATCACCAGATATTTATGATCTAAACAAATATGTATAGAACACTGAAATGTTCTTCAGGCATTCTGAAGAAACAAAATGTCAAAACATATTAAACATACAGAGGAAATTAAGAACACACCTCAAAGATAAGTGAAGATAATACAATCATAGAATAAAATGCATTAAGTAGAAAGAAAAAAGCTTCTAAAATTTAAAAATCATCGGTATAATCTTAAAAGTTTGGAAGGCAAAATTGAGAAATTCTCCCCCCTCTCTGCCTTCAAATACAAAGATATAAATAGAAGCAACCAAAATTAAGAAACTGTGACGATCAATTCCAGGAGAGTCAATAACCAAATCAACAGACATCTCAGAAAGAAAAAAAAAAAAAACAACAGAAAAAATTAAGGGCAAGAAATTATTAAAGAAGTAACATTTTTGAAAATTGAAGACTGAGTCTCTAGGTTGAAAGAGTCAGCAAATGGAAGGAAAATCCCACATTAAAGATCATACAATTTCAGAATCCCAGAAAAACAGAACTTGAACTACAAGAAAAGGAAAAGAGAAAAGAAAGGAAAGGAGAAAAAGAATCAGGATAGCTTTGAACTTTTATCAGAAACCCTTAAAGCCAGAAGAGTGTAAAAATACCATCAAAATTATATAGAGGCCAAAAATATTTTTAGCCTAATACTTTAAATTCCGCCAAACATCTATAAAGCATAAGGATAGGACAGACACCTTCAGATATGCAAGGTCTAAAATAATTTACCTCCCCTGCATTCCTTCTTCTTAGGAATCTACTAAGAATAGACTTTAGCAAAATGAAGCAAACCCAAACAAAGGAAGGCAGCAGATTCAGAGACTGTTAGTCTCTAACACAGGTGAAAAGAGAACAGAAGCCCTAGGAAAAACAATTCTAGTAATCCAAAAGAGAGCAAGAGGATGTAATGCTATGGAGCAGGTAGTGTCTCAGAGGAATTCAAGTGGAATGGATAGATGATTTGATGTGTTACCTGGAAAAAACTGCCAAAGGCATTCAACATATTTTTTGGAATATTGAGGGGATGCAGCAATAAATACATTAAAAAAAAACAATCAAAAAGTTTAAAAGGCAGTTACTTCCCTCAGGAAAGAAAAAAACATAAAGGAAAAGAAGGATCAGTAAACATGTACAAAATAAACACTGACTACTGTTTTTACCAAGAATTGTATAAGCAGAAGTGTGGGGAGAGAAAAGAGAAGTGCTCAGTTGTGATACTGGAAAGTGAAATGCTTATTCTGTATTGATTTAGAAACATTAAAATTGAAACACAGAGGAAAAATAAACAGAACTATTGCAGTCTTCAATAGCAACTTCCACTGGGAAGTAAGTCCTGGTGCATAAAAAGGCCAAATGCAGGACACTGCTGTTTTTTTAATTTAAGCCATTTAGCACTATTTGACTTTTTAAAAACTATGTTCATATATTAATTGGATTAAAACTGCTTATTTCATGTGAATCAAAGGCAATTTATAAAGGTGTCGATATTGACTTCATTTTTAAGTCTCTCAACTGAAATTCAAACTCACTGTCTTAAAAATAAGAAAAAATGATGGTTTCCCAAGTCAGCTCTCAGAGGGCATTTAATCCATAATAGTACAAAAATATAGTAGAAAAGTATTGTTTAAAATAGTCCTGAACACCATAAGAGTTTCTGTGGAAAACTGCAGACTGAGAACTCAAGCACACCTATATACATCTCAACCCTACCACTGTTCTTTCCCACCTAGGAGCAGTCAAGGAATACTTTTATGATAAAACACATGAGGGAGATGAGAAGGGACAGAATGAGAGGACCTGGATCTGGAAGGACAGACAGTTAGGAGACCCAATGGAACAGGTCAACTGGATATGCAATAGAAAAACTACTGCTAGAGTTTTCCCTTGCTTTAAAGACAGAAGAGGTTGATAAGCCGATACTCATTCCTCTTCTGTCACCAGTCCATTCCCAGGCATAAATTGGGTGTACATCGAACAGGTAATAAATACATTACTTTAAGTGTTCACTATCAATGATTTCTTTTCCACTATGCAATAATCAAATTTCAATGTAAAAAAGATCTCCATTTCATTCAATAATACCTAATAATAATCCCGTAGCCTACATCAAGACTGTTGATTTAAAAAGGAAAAGATAATTGTGTGACCTTGAGCAAATCATTTAAAGCCTCATTTTCCCTATCAAAGGGAATAATGAAACCTACCTCACTGGGCTACAAGAACATTTAAGGAAACAATATGTATGAGACATGTTGGGGCAGGTAAATGACAGGTACGCAAAGTCAGCTTGATAGTCAGTCCTTCCTAACTTCCCCACTTCAACTCCTGACTGGTTTCTCACATGTAAACAAAGTTGTGTTATAGACATACTCTTAACCAAAAAACTTTTATAAAATCTATGTGTAATACATTAATCGTTTTTGAAAATTAATGGTAAAAATTCAACTTATAATCATTTTTTTCCTAAGCTTTATTTAGTCTTATATTCCAAACACTAATCCAATTAACCCAGTTTAAACTCACCTAATTCAGCCAGACTAAAAAAAAGATTAGGAATGGCAGAACATTACAAAAACAGTGTTCATATATATAACAAAGTTTAACAGTCTGCTAAAAAGCAATTCCATTTCAACACTGAGTGTAACTCCACAACTTCAACAACAAAGTCTTATACTCTAAAAATAACAAAATAAAACTGATAATGGATGATTAAGTGACTAATTTTTCCCCCTCAGAAACTCAATGCACCACAAACCTGATAGGAAATAAAGAGATTGCCATAACACACAAAAGAGAGTGAATGTCAAGGTCATCTGCAAAGACCAAAGACTTCTTATTTGGGGCCATTTCTAGCAAATCTTTTTTGTGGCGGTCATTTCCAGAATCCACCAAGTTCGAACACAAGAACACCATTATTTTTCAAATTAATTCCCCCAACAACAAAGCTAATTAAACAGCAAAGAACCACCAACTGACCCAAAGTCAAGTTCTTCTTTTCCTCCAAGCTATTCAAGGTAAGAGATGGCACAGAAATACAGGACCAGTCCAAACTACAACACAACCAAGACGAGTACCAAAAAGATACTGAAGAAGCTAAAAAAAAAAGGTCTGCTGAGATTCATGCACTATTTAGAATTATATTATCGGTGCAAGATTTGAAGACGGCCACGAATCAATCTCTCTCTGTCTATCTCTGATGACCATTTTAGTGCTGCCTGCACTGGAGCATCTAAATCACAGCCAAGGGTTTGTTTGCAAAAACGTGAATTTCGAGGTATCCAAATCCAGGCCCTAGAGTGACACGCACAGGAAGCGCCTGAAGAAACTTGGTGCGGCAAGGAAGCAAAGTTGTAAAGGCGCTAGGCTGTAGGTAACAGAGCAACGAGCTCAAGGGGCTTGAAGGATGGGACCGGGTGGAAGCCGGGTTTTTCGCCACTACGGACGGAACCTCCGCGGGTCAACGATAGCTAAGGGGGAAGGCCGTCCAGGGACCACACCTCCCAGCCAGCACGGCAGGCAGAGGCCGGGGCCCGCAGCGGCCCCGGGACTGGACGCGGGGCTCGGGGGACAGGGAGAGGACCCGCCGGCGGACCAAGGCGCGCGGACTGGGCCGCCGACGGCCGGAAGCATCCGGGGCCCGGCCCGAACTGCCCGGCACGGCCCGGCGCGGGCGGCCCCACTTACCGATGAGCCGGCGCACCTCGTCCTCGCTCAGGTAGAGGCTCACGCTGGGCCCCGCGGCCGCAGGCTGCAGCGCCGGGGACCGCAGGGCGGGGGAGGCGGCGGCGCCGGGCACGGGCAGCACGGGTAGCAGCGCCAAGAAGAACAGCAGCGGCGGCGGCGGGGCTCTCAGGCCGCGGGTCCCCGAGAGGCGGCCCCGGCCCGGCGGCCCCAACCGCGCCGTCCCGTGCATGGCCACCGCCGCCGCCGCCGAGGAGAAGCGCTGGCCGCCCGCCGCGCTGCCGCCGCCCACCCCCGGCCCCGAGCCCATCACAGCCCCGAGCCGGGGGCGGCCGCCCAGCTCATGGCGCCACTGGCCCGTGGCAGCCTGCAGCCGCTTCAGACCGCCGGAGCGCGCCGCCGCCGCCGCCGCCTCCTCGGCGCATCGTCCACTACGGGGACTGGTCGCGAGCGCGCGAGCGCGCGCGTCGCCGCCGTTCCGAGAGCGCGCACGCACGCAATGCCCTCTCAGTGCGGGCCGGGGCGAGGCTGCCGGCGCTTGGGTTTTGAAACCCCTACGCGGGCTAAGGCTCTCCAGTCACCTTCTGAAGGAGCCCGTCTCCACCCCATGTTGTCACCAGCCTAAGGCTTGCCGGTCTATTGTCTGGAGCACCCGGTCTGTTCCCAGACGAAGAATCCAGGCAGGCAGGCCGTGCCTTCAGCCCAGTGGACTCTGCAGATCGGGGAAATGCAGGCATGCTGCATGCAGCTTTTTCTGTTTAGTGAGAAAGTGGAGAAAAATAGAAATCCCATTTTACCCCACCATCAGAGGTCAACATTAAGTTAACATTTGTGTCTATGCTCTTTGATATATATTAAATGCATTTATTCTCCAATATGGTCTTGTTTAGTAAACTTTAGTAACATTTTCAATCGTTACTAATCTATTTTTCATAACTGTTCTGCGTTCCTATAATCGGCCCGCACCAGGCTCTGATAAACATTACCCGCTCCAGCCCAGTAAGCTTGATGTTGTGTGCAGAAGTGTGTCTGAGTCTTTGTGTGCTGGGTCAATGCGTGCTGTGTTAAAGCTTGAGCACACAGAAGTGTATATACATCGCATCATTTGCTCCAGAGAGTCCCTGTTCCCAAAGAGGTCAAGAATCACAGATACACCAAGACGTTTTTTAAAGACTGAGGTGCTAGAGATGCGTGCACCACCCGATCTCCGAAGCATTTAAGAGAACTAACCATCCACCGGTGCCCTCAAACTGTCTCCTGACGCCCCTCCTCTAGGCTCCTGGTCACCACGCCCTTGTGAGCCAGTCCCGGCCCTGACCCCATGCTCTCCCCAGGCCTCTGACCCAGGGAGCAGCTGCTCCCAGACCAGGCCTAACTTCAGTGCACAGTTGCTCCACCCGCGGTGAGGCCCTAGGAGCTGGCTATTTTTATCCTCTGGAGGGGAAAGGAGGTTGAAGAGGCAGGAAGGCCTGGAACTTGATTTTCTCCTTCTCTAGGGAGCAGGATGGATTCCATATAGATATAACCGAACGCCCGTACCCCACCCCACACACAGAATAACCTGCCCTAGAGGAGGAGTCTGGGCAGATGGTCAGGACTAAGGAAAAGTGCTCCACCAGAAAATGATAAAAACCACAAAAATATTTCTGTTGGCACAGCGACTACTACTTATTGGCAGGCCAGGGCTCTGTCCTGAAGGATTTGGAGCTGAGAAGATGCTGTGTGAACAGGATTCTCAATTAAGAAGGGAGGTAATATTTTCCCAGATGGCACAGTGCATGCATTTTAAAAAATGACTTACAGTTCCCAAGTGAGGAAGCTCCTGTTTCTAGGGGATCTCTTCTTGTGACTTCTTGTGGCAGCCCCTGATATAAATGGAGCTGTCTGTGAGGCCTGGCAAGGTTCTGATACTCATCAGTGGTGTGACTTTGGGAAAACTACTTAAGCTGTCCGAGGCCTGGCAAGGTTCTGATACTCATCAGTGGTGTGACTTTGGGAAAACTACTTAAGCTGTCCAAGTCTCTGTGTCTTCATTCATAAAATATGGGTGATAACACCAGACTTGCAGGACATTAACAGGATTTAATGGGAGCAGATGTAAGGCACACACTGGACTGGGAGTCACACTCTGTGTTATGTTATTATAACTAATTCCTTTCCTTTAAGGACCACTCCTGTGAATGTTTCATCACCACTTACCTCCAAACCTTTCATACGAGGGATCCTTGAGGACTCCATTTATATAATGATGCTGGTCCAGCACAAAAGCTCAAAACAGTTGTGCCAGGCACCATGCTTAGCCCTGGGATCCAGGTGCTTCCTTGAGGATGTCTGATAAACAAATGTTATTGCATGTTTCCATCAGTGCTATAAATGTATGGTTGTCAAACTGTGGTTCCCAGTCTAGCAGTATGATTATCACCTGAGAACACGCAGAAAAGCAATCCCAGCCTCCCTGGTGGCCTAGGGGTTAAATCTCAGCACTATCACCACTTCAGCTGTGTTCCACCCTGGCCAGGGAGGAACCCACATATGGCACAGCAGACCTCTCCTGTCTCACCCACTACTCCCCTCAGCAGTGTATGTCAGTAAATTTGCCCGTTCTGCTCCCCAGTCTATCTCTGGTGAATCCTCTCACCTCCCTACCCCCACATCTCTGGCCTACCCCCACATCTCTGGCCTACATCCCAGTTCTTCTCTGCAAAAAATAACTAAAATTTTTAAAAAGATAGAAAAGCAAATTCCCAAGGCCCCACCCCCAGTAGCCACTTCAGGGGATAGCAAAACATAGCGAAGTGGTATGTACATTTTGTTATTTATTCTCAGGAATACCTGTCTCCCAGAAAGGTGATGTTGGGCACTCTTTCAAGAAAATCTCAGCTCTACTCTCTTTCCTTTGGACTATTGCAGTTGCCTCCTCACTGACCTGTGCCTGTTCTCCAATCAGTCAGAGCCATCAATCAGCTTATTCCTTCATTCCCTGGTTCTTAGATTGCCAGAAACTTGCCAATTGATCTAGAATAAAAGGCAAAGCCCTTTCAAATATGAAGGCAGTTCTCACTCTCCACCTTCCTCACTTCCTTTTGACCTTATCTCCTACTCTCGCCATACTTACTTAGCTCCAGCCACAATGTCTTCCTTGCTATGCTTCCAAAACATCAGACACAATCCTATGTTAGTGCCTCTACACTGCTGTTTCCTGTATCTATTATGCTCTTGCTTCTGACATTCATGTGGTTTACCAGTTATTGCCTTTAAATCTATAATTAAATGTTAACTTCTGAATTAGACTAAAATTGTGAGCTCCCAACACTTTAACTCCCCAGAGAAGAAACTGGTTCCCAGCCTCTCTTTTGTTTTTGCAGGGTACTTGGTCTCACATAGAAGTTTCCTCACAACCCCCCAACTATTCTCAGAAAGGGAATCTCTTCTCCCTCCCCTACCAATGTATGGATGGCAACTTCTGAAATTTCCTAGTGTAAAATTTCTGGGAAGCTGTGTCCTCAGCCTCCTGTGGTTTCTTTGCCTGAGGGAAATGGCGTCTCAGCCACCCACAATCCATGTACCCTTCCACCCCTCAACTCCCATTCTTCTTATTTTTTCTTGTCATAGTCATTGACCTAATTCTGCAACTCTGGACAACAAATTTCAGAAGACCCAGAAAATAACCATCATGAAGATTTGTTTTAATGTTAAAAAAGACCAGTGCAGCAAGGGGGTGTGAATTGTCAATGCATCTGGCATTGGTAATGCTGCTCTGTGGGCTATAGATCAGCTTACTTTTGGAAGCTTCCTCCACAGGTAACATATTAGTCCATTATATTGTGAAAGAGTAAAGAGGCAAGGAAGCACATGGAGTAAAATGTGAACATTCCCTGACACAAACCATCCTCTCTCCCTACCTCCCAGCTTAGTATATGATTTTAGCCCTTTTTCTAGACATTTACGTACATATAAGTGGATTAGATATACTATCTCTCCCCCTCCTGCATATATATATAGGGATTCAGTTTCACAAAAATGGAAACACTGGGGCCTCCCTGGTGGTGCATTGGGTTAAGCAACCCTTTGTGAAGCAAACTGCAGCCACTGCAGCAGAAGTTTGATCCCTGCCCCTGGCTGGGGAGGTAACCCACGTGCCTCTCCTGCCTCTCCCACTGTTCCCCTCAGTAGTGTGTTTTGGTTAGTCTGCCTGTTTTGCTCCCCACTCTCTATCTTGTGGATCCTCTCACCCCCCAACAACTCTGACCTGTGCCTAAGTTTTTGTATGCATAAATGAATGGGTCTTTTTTTTAAAAAAATGGAAACATACAAAAAATAATGGTCTGTGCAACTTGCTTTTTTCACTCATCAGAGCAAGTTGATGTTTTTTGGATGTTTGCATACAGAACAAACAGAGGCATCTCTATGGTGTTCCTTTCATTGAGATGGACCATGATAGAGTTCACAGTTCTGGTGCTGGACTGTACATGTTTGCACAGATATCTCTGTGCACATCTGTAGATACTTAGCATAGATTCTCAGAAGTGGTGTAGCTGATTCAAAGGAGTTGCCTTTAAATGTTGATAGATTCTACTGACTTGTTCTCCAGGAGACTCCACAAATAAACACTTCCACCAATGGTATAAAGGTAACATATCAGTGTTTTTATTTTGATTTTGACTGTGTGGGTAAAGAAAACTAACTTGTTGTTGAATCTGCACTTCCCTTATTACCTCTAAGGTTGAACATCCTCTTTTTTTTTAATATTTATTTATGAATAAAAGAACTGCAGTGCAAGCCAGAGGTGTGGGGGTTTAGATGACTCACCAAAGAGAAAACATGGGGAAAAGAACAGGCATATCTACTGAAATACACTGCTGAGGTGAGAAGCGGGCAAGGTCAGAGAGATGTGCTGTACCATGTGGGTCACCTCCCTGGCCAGGGATCAAACTCGTGCTGCAGTGATTGCAGATGCCTCATAGTGCGGTGCTTAACTCCTTGAACCACTGGGGAGGCTCCTGAACATCCTCTTAGTTGTATTTGTTGACCATTCTCTTTACTTTGCAAAGTACCTGTCCACATCTTTTGCCTGTTTTTATGCTGGGTAGTTTGTCTTCTTAATAACTTGTAGATATTTTCTTTTACTGTACAACTTGTCATTTAACTTTGGTTATGATGCTCTTTGCTTAAAGTCTGGAATTTTGTTTTAGATGGATCTATTAAATCTTTTTAAAAAATAACTTCTGCATTTTTGTGCTGTCTTAAGAAGTACTCCACAATTAATATTTTTTGTATTCTTACTGCTTTTGTACAAAAAAAAGTTAACTCCTTAATCCTTTTGGAATTTATGTTTATATATGGCATATGGCACAATTTTATTTTTTCCATATGGGGAACCATTTGTCCCAAATGTCATTTATTGTATTTATTGTATATTCTACTCTTTGCCATTGTGGCCAACTGTATTTGTCTGGGTTCTCCAGGGAAAAAGAGTCAATAGGAGATATATGTATGAAAGAGAAGGGAAATTTATTGTTGGAATTGACTGTGATGATTTTAGAAGCCAAGAAGTCCCAAGATCTGTCAACTGCAATTCAGGAGAACAGGAAGACCAGCCATGTACTTTAGTCTGAGTTCAAGGACCCAAAAGAGGAGAGGGCTACAGTATGAGTCCCAGGCTATGAGGAGTATAGGGAGAGATAGATGTCTCAGCTCAAGCAGAAAGAGGAAATCTGAGCTTCCTCCACCTTTTTGTTTTGTTCAGGCCCTAGCAGATTTGATCACGCCCACCCACACTGGTAAAGGGAGATGGATCTACTCTAATCTGTCTATGAATTAAAATGCTAATCTCACCCAGAGACATCCTCACAGACACATCCAGAAATAATATTTGGGCAGCTATGTGGGGACTGACGGGCATCCCTTAAGTCGGTGAAGTTGACATTTAAATTAATCATCACAAATCTATCCCTTCTCTCCTTGGCACCATCTGCACCAAATTCAACCATACTTACTTAGTCTCAAAATTAAAACAATAACAAGGTTGTAAGTCTTACCAGCATGGTATGACCAGCCTGCGTACAGCCAAAAACCTGCTAATCCCTTCACCAGAAGAAGAGGTAAAATCCTCAAGTGATGTTTACTCTTCTGATACCCTCTAACTTAAAGTTTATGATGTAAAGTTAACAATTCTTAAATACGATTAAAAAAAGCAATACTTCTTAAGTTATACGATGAGGGAATAAAAATGGAAAGAACAGAAAGTTATTTTCTATATATACTATAATTATAACAAAATAAGTTCTTATTCGTAACCAAACATTTGGGATAAATGGCTCCCATATGGAAAAAAGTTATTTATAACAGAATTCATGACAATTACAGTTCCTGGGGCTGTAACTGGTCATGTGATTATCGGTGGTGTTTATGACTACCTTCTTCTTCTACCCCCTCTGTATTCCCTTTGCCTTTAGCAAATACCTCAGCTTGATGTAGCTCCTTTATTGCAGGGGAAGCCAGGGACCCAAATCTTTACTGCTAGAGGATTCCCTCCTAGATTGGGTTGTCATTTTTTAACACTGGCTTTAACTACAGGGCTGACAAACTAAGAGACATCCTAAGGAATCTCCTACATGTCAGAACTCCTTGCCTGTCTTCTAAAAAACTTTTGGAAAAAATAAGTCAGTTATAACTCTAACTGCCACTCTGACACATTATCTGTCTTTTCTCTCTGCTTTAAGATCTTTTTATGGTGTTCTGCAGTTTCACTAGAATATATTTTATGTGTGGATATCCTTTCATTTACTTTGCTTGAAATTTATTGAGACTCCTTAATCAGGTGTAAAGGAAATATCAGCTCCATTTCCTTTATTATTTATACATATGCAATTTTTTTCTAAGCCATTTATAAATAGTTTGGAGATATCATATCCTTTTACCCCTAAATACTTCACTGTGCATTTCCTAAGAATAAGGACATTCTTCTTGAGTTCATGACTATCTTTTAGAGTACTGGTTATCCTCAACTCTTTCCTGGCTTTTGATTGCCTTTTCCTCCTGGGTTTGTGAACCCAGTCAGTCTTTGAGGTGCAGATTCTAGAACCTTTGAGAATGTCGAGAGACTTTCCTTGTGTGTGTTTTTCTATGAGATCTCCTTATCTGTCCCTAGGCTTCTTTGCTGCTTGGGCATCCCTCTGCCTCTCTGGCCCCAGTGCTTAGCCACTGGGAACAAAACCACTGCTAACCCTGGTCAGCACAAGAGGATCTGCAAGATGATTCCACCAGTCAGGTTACTTGGCAAAGTCCCTGTACTTTCTTGGAGCAACCATCTCCTGCTTGCAAAATGAGGTGGGGAGACTTGATGTTTATGTTAAGTCCTGTGACTGAATCCAATTTTTATTTGACCACATGGAAGAAGCCAGGACTCCAACCCCATGACCTCCTTTCCCCTACCTCCCACCTCTGTGATCCCAGGCCAGTTGTATGTCCTTCGTTATGAACAGTTAGTAACTCCAACTTTGCTGCAGAGCTTGGAAAAGGACGTGAGATTGTGCACCCAACCCATTGCCTGGCCCAGCTGTGAATTACTGTCATGTGATGATACCACACAGAGGAAACCCCACTTTGCTTTCAATCAGATTCACACAGAGAGTCCCATGAAAAATGCCTTTATTTATCCACAATCTGCAAGATCAAATTTCATCCAATTTAGAACTCCCAGTGTCATCTGGGGTGCCCCATCTGTTCTCAGTTCTTTGTTTCAAACACAACACAATCCCTTTCCTCCATCTGCAGGATCACGTCAGGCAGTGTTTATGTAATAAGTTTATTGAAGTTGTAGAGGAAAACACCGTGGGATGGAGGGTGTGTAGGAGGGGTTCTAGAGCAGCAAAGAATGGTGCAAATCTTGAGAGGACATATTAAGTGTTTCTAATCTCTACATGACGGGCCCCACTCCCACAGGATCTAATTCTCTCCCTCAGGTACTGAGATGTGAGGTGGTATATCTCCCTCCCCTCCCTACCCCTTAGCTTTCTTCAATTCTCTAGCCTTTCTAGATGCTTTTTAACACCCCAATTCTGGCAAATTTCCCCTCCGAGGAGTGTAACTATCTCTTTGTTTTATATTCTCAACTGTTCACCTTCTGCATCCATCCAGGTGATATGACAAACAAGGAGACTCATGCTAAGGAAGAATGCATGCCTTAGGGGGAGGTGCGGCTTTAGTTTGCTGTGACTTTAAATATTAGCTTGCCTGTCTCTCTGCTACAATTACAATCTTTACTTAAATATGCCAGGAGAGTCATGACAGTCAAGGTAGTGTGTTGGATGAATCATTTTGGTGAAGATTGGGAGGATGAAGTAGAGGTGGGAAGGTAAGACCAGAGGCTGGAAAATCAGGTAGCATGATTTTCTCCATAGAAAGTCCCATTCTAAGATGGGACTTAGAATGAACAGGGCAGGGCAGTGAGGATGGAAACAGAGTCTGATATGAGATCCTTTTATGGAACAGTGTCAGTAGGCTTGCTAATGGATTGAATAAGGTTAGGAGGAGGGAGATGGAGGGGCCAAGGGTGAATCTCAAGTGATGCTGCCAAGATAATGTATAGAATATCAGTGCTCACCTTCCCCCTCCTCTTTCTACTACTTCTGATGACGGAGACCATTTGTAGGGCTTGGGCAATATGTCAGACACGCCAATGAGTGCTGGACATGTATCATGAGCTACAAGAAACCACTTCATTCTATAAGGAAAGTACCAGCATCCAGTTTCCATATGAGAATGCAGCAAACTGCCCAAGCTTTCAAAGAGAGCAGAAACCCTTTGGGTAAGTTTAGGTTCTAAAATAGTGACTTCTTTTAGGGAATGCTGAGCTCAAGATTCCTGTTGAACAACTTGGCAGCAATGTCTCACCAGCAGATGGAGATGCAGATCTGACCTAAGGAAAAAAAACTAGGTCAGAGATCCAGTCACCCACAAAGAGGTGACAAGAGAGGCCAGGTGATTCTTATGGAAAGAACAGAGAGAGATTTCTGGGCACATCATAAGAGTAAGAGAAGCTACAGAAGAGTAACCAGAGAGTGAGGTGAACCAGGAGAAAACTAGAACAGTCCAGTAAAAGGAGTATGTTGGGAAGGAATGGCCAAGCATGTGAAATAGTGCCAGGTAAGCCAAGAAGAGGAGCATGCCCAGGTATCTGTTGACCAAATGTATATTGATGAGGAAGTTGCGATAGTCAGAAGGCTGACTGTGAAGGTCAGACCAGGAAGCAAGGCAAGAAAGTGAAGACAATAAGTACAGATATTTTCAAGAAGTCAATTGTAATAGTAAGGAGAGACTTGACCAGTGTCTTGCTAAAGAGAATTCTTATAATATGTAATAATAAGTGGCTTATAAGCTGAAAGGAATATATCAAAAATATAGGGAGAAGTTAAAGTCCTAAATAGTAGAAGACCATTGATAGGTCAAAGTCCCAAAGAGTCCAACAAGGCTGGGACTGAAAGTCACAGTGTGGCCTGCATGGTGGGAGGATACTTCTGGAAGCTTCAGAAGCAGAACTGTTACAGCTGGGCCAGAGTTTGCAGAGGAGGGGGTTCAATGTTCATGCATAGATCTCTTAGACGTAGCCAAATAGACATGGGGCAGTCAAGAAAGGGGAGGAAGTTATGAAAATCCATATTTGTTTCTCTTTTCTCTGAAACAGGATGGTTAGAACACGGAGGAATAGGATAGGGCCTTGGTGACAGGGTTGAATTATGCAATTGCTGGTGGTATGTATGTTCTTCTGAGCATTGTTGAGGATTAAACTGAAACAGATGAAGTGAGACCTCTGAGGTCATACCAATTGAACAGTCTATTTGCAAAAGGAAAGAAGATGGCATGTGGAATGAGTCATATTTGGTTATAGATCCAGAGCAGTAGAAGGAAAAAAGAGCAAGATTGTAGAGGATGTTTTGAGTGATACATCAGACCATCAAAACTGGAAACATCCCAAGTAAAACCAGAAAGGACTAAAATAGAATGAGACACTTCTGCTGAAAAATGGCAGATTGAACATAGTTTCTATCTCTGAGGTTCCCATCTCCCAAAACTCTACTAAAATGACAGAAAGGGATTTCCTTAAACCCAAATTACAAAGAGAAATGGGAGTAGCAATTATAGTAACTACATTTTAGAAGCTAAAAGCAGGTGAACTGTGGTAACTGGTTGAACTAAAACCTAAGTCAGAAACAGGCACATATGTCTCTGGAAGGTGGACTGTATCACTTGGAGCAGTAAATAGATTCATAGGTCTTCTCTCCACCTTCACCACAAAGCTAGAATTTTATGATTTGGAAAGGATAAAACAGAGGTCTTTGGCCTAGAGGACGTTGGGCACAGATGACAGGTAAGAAATGGAGATCCAAGCTCCCATACTAAACACAGGAGGATAAAGTGAAAGTCTGTATATGAACTAGAAAAGAACTACCCAGCACACAACCACTTTCAGCCCTCTTCCTATACTTAGTTCCCAAGCGGGTAAATAGAAGATTTTCCTTCCGAGAATCTCATCAGTCAAGACATAAATAGCTGACAATACAGGTGTGTCTTGTTTCATTGCAGTTCATTTTATTGCACTTTGTACAGACCGTGTTTTTGAAATTGAAGGTTTGCAGCAATCCTGAAAGGAGCAAATATGTCATACCATTTAGCCAATAGCACATGCTCATTTCATATCTCTATCACATTTTGTTAATTCTTGTAATATTTCAATTTTTTTGTATCACTATACCTTTATGGTGATTGTAGTCTTTGATGATACTATTGTAATTATTCTGGAATGCCATGAGCTCCACCCATATAATACATCTAACTGAATTGATCCTTGATGTGTGTGTACTGACTGCTCCACCCATGGTTTCCCATCTTTCTCCTCCTCAGATCTCGCTGTTCCCTGAGACACAGTAACATTGGGCCAATTAATAACCCTACCATGGCATTTAGGGTTCAAGTGAAAATGATGTTGGCAATAGTCCCACATCTCTCACTTGAAGTCGAAAGCTAGAAATGATTAAGCATAGTGAAGAAGCCAGGTTGAAAGCGAAGATAGGCTCAAAGCTAGGCCTCTGGAATCAAACAGTGAACCAAGTTGTGAAGGCAAAGAAAAGTTCTTTGAAGGAAATTAAAAGTGCTACTCCAGCAAACACATGAATGATAAGAAAGTCAAACAACTTTATTGCTAATATGGAGAAAATTATAGGGTTTGATAGATTAAACCAGCCACAACATTTCCTTAAGCCAAAGCCTAATCCAGAGCAAGGTCCTAAAAGAATAAATATAAGAGATTAAGTATGAAATGATAGCTGTGCTGTAGTCCAGAGGGTTAGAAGAATCTGAGAGCTAAGTATCCATGAAGAATATATTGTTCTCAGATAAGAACATAGGAAATTAAACAAGAGGAGGGGTGGGAGGAAAGGGCAATAATGATCTCCAGGGAAAACAAAAAATTGTTAAGGAAAGGCAATTAAAGCATACTATAAGGCTCATATATATGTGACTGTACCCATACTGTCAAAATATATAAACGTTAAATATTGATGGTACTTGGAGAAATGTATTGGTATGGGAGTCTAAAAAGAGATAAATTGTCCTCTCCCAAACTTGGAAATTAGAAAATAGTGCCTGAAATTTGAGAAGAAGCAATGCAATCCTACTCTTTAGCAATAAAAAGGAAAATGCCAAAGAATCAGTTAAGGGGGAAATGTGGGGACAGGACTAGGGCTAGGCAGGGGACAGAAGTTTGCTGTTTTCTAACATTTTAGGGAATTATTTGACTTTTAAAGCTGTATGTCTGTGTAACTTTGATAAAAATTAAATTAAAAGATGGATGTGGGGTATGAGGGGTTGACTGGAGCAAAATGAAGGGGATCTGCCCATCCCGGAGCTAAGCAAACTGGCAGCAGACCTCCTTGAAGCCGTGTTCACTTTATAAAGATCCATATAACTCAGGAGGCAGGATAAGACATGAAATATTATTTGTGGCAGACTCATACCTGAGACATCAAATAGCATGTTTGCTCCCCTCAACCACCACAACACAACTGCTAGCAACAAGAATGGCAGGCTCCTTAGCTTATCATTTCAAAGAAGTTCTGTTCTCTGGGATGGGAGACAAAACAGTCTGGAAGGCATACACAAGCTTGGAAAACTGGTTGTGTGTGTGTGCGTGCGCATGCTCGTGCATGTGCACTGTGTGTGCCCACGCCCCTTCCACCCACTCAAAAAGAACATTGTGCCGGGGGAGGCCAAAGACAGAGGAGACAGAGCTATAGGGGAAGAATAAGAATAAGAGGTGGAACATCCCTTGCTATTGACAGAAGAAAAAGGAGGGGGGAGGAGAATTGCTCTGGACAGGGCAGGGGATTTAAGAGAAAGGAAGATTGTGGGCATAGTTTTCCAACTACTGTTGCTCAAATAGGGTTTGTAACTTCTGATAAGGGGGACCAAAAGGGATGGTGGTATCATATATTTAGAGAGTGGACTTCAGTTTCTCACAGGCCCAAGAGCAGTTTGCAGAGTTTCTGAGAGCTTGTAGTGAGCCCAGCTTCGCTAGGAGTGAGAGCGATAAGCTGGCCTGGTTAGAAGAGCTACTTACCCATGGTGGGGAGGTGGAAATTGAGGGTATGGGAGGCAGGGATCTTGGCATGTCCCTGGAGACAAGGGGGACCAGGCCTGATCCTTAGAAATGAGGATTGGAATCCATGGGATGGAACAGAATGTTCCACTGCCCAGAACTGCCACACTGTCATCTCTGAGAGAGCACCACAGACTATGGGACACCAGTAACTGCCAACAGCCAGGAGCATAGGAAACCGAAAAAGGACCCACCTCTCCCTCAGTATGGGCCTATACTGAGAAGCAAAGTCTCAGATTAAGCAGAGTCTCAGGAGGAGGGTGAGGAATTGAAGATGATGCCCTGAACTCAAGCCAAGCCTGCTGAGTGGTGTAACTATTGAAGTGACCTAGGCTGGATGTGATAAAAGTGTAGGTCTAAGTAGACACCTGAGAAAGGAGACAGAGTCAGACGGGTGTGGTAAACTTTAAAAAGGAAATGCACAGGACTTGATAAATCTTGATTGTCATACCCAAATTAGCTAAGAACTCATGGGTGGGACTTGGTGCACGGGGACCAAGTTATCCTTTAGAAGCTGGACCAGAGTCACAGGGTCAGAGATTAATGCAGTTCAAGAAATTAATTAGGTTCTATTTTTGCATTTCTGTTTTATCAATAGCCACAGCCAGCTATTATTTCTTTTAAACTTGTTGATATCCTTTGACTTGAGCAAGACCCTAGAGGGCTGAAAACAGTATCAAATCACTAAAGAACTGCTATTCAGGGGAGGTATACTAAGGGCCAACTGCTCTACTCTCAGAACCTCATTTAGTCCTCATGGACCCAGGAATGTAGCCCATTACAATCCTCATTTTACGGGGGTAAGGGCTGGGATTTTAGCAAGGGAAATAATTTGACCAAAGTAGCTATTAAGTGGCAAAGTCAGAATTCGGACTCAGCTGAGGGTGATTCCAAAACCTGTTCTGACACTGAAGAACGACAGGTCCAAACTGTGCTTGGCCACAGACCCTGGTTTTCTAGAAAGTGGTTAGTGCCTGGGCCTCAGTGAATGAGTGCTCCCATTCACCTTCTGGTGTGAGGGTGTCTGTTAGCACCCCAGAAATATGCTGTTGGAGCAGGAAGATAGGGTGTGGACTGGTTGCAAGGTGAAAGCCCTGATTTAGGTGCTCCAACCTGCTGACAGTAGCAGAGGCAAGTATGGGGTAAGAACCCTGAGATCCTTCAAGCTTGAGGCATGCTTTTTCCTATAGTAATTTTGAAATAGTTGAGGAATTTCTTCACTTTGGAATGTGTTCAATAAATTTCTAAGTAAGGTATTCAGTCCAAGTTCTTTAAACTTGTGCCAAAGAACTGTCAACTCATCACAAAAGATCATAACATTAAAAGTTCTCTGTTCTGGCAAGATTTATCAAGTCCTGTGTGTTTCCCTTTTAAATTCTTCTACATCTGTCTTCTCTTGCCTTTCTCAGGTCTCTGATCGGGCTTACACCTTTGTCACATCCAGCCTAGGTGACTGCGGCAGTTACACCCCAGCGGGCATGAAGTGAGTGCTGCTTTGGATCAGGAGCACTTTGCACAGTGGGGACCAGAAGTAGCGAAAAGGAGCTCCCAGGCTTAGGAGATGAGTTCTTATGGCTCCAACTGCCACCCCCTCATTTTTTTTTCTGGGAGAAGAATTTACTGTTCCATATGGCTACCCAGCTCAATTACATTTCCCCTATCCCCTCTTGGCCTTAGAGCCATATGACCAAGTTGTTGACAAAGAAATGTGGAAGAAATAAGGCATGTCAGGTCTAGGACATCAGGCCTGTCTCCTCCACCCCTCTTCCTTTTTCTATAAGGGCTGGAACCCACTCTGGGGCTGACCAAGTTTCTATCATCAATTAGTGTCCATGATCAATAGAACAGCACAGCAATGACTTAGAAGGAGCCAGGTCTTTGAATGACCATAAGGAACAGGACTCATCTCATAACAAATATAGGAGAGAAAAACCAGATATCTACATAACTGATACCTCTGTGTTGGGGAATCAGTGTTTAAATTATAGACACTCACCTTTGTTATGCCAACCATAACAGCAGTGTTAAAGCATATCTCCATGTATTCCTGGTACAATAATAAAAGTGGAAAAATTAGTTCAGGTAGGATAGAAGGTAGGCGTAGGGTAAAGGTTGATCAGGTATTTCCACCCTCCCACCACTGATGATGGACACCTGAGGTGCTATGAGCATTCCAGGGTAGGCATGCGCAAGTGGGCGCACCTGTGTTGGACACGGGCATAAATGGGCGGTGTCATGAGGATGCCAGAACTGTGAGGACCAACAGACAGAACTGTGAGGACGGACCGAGAGAACCGACAGCAGCAGCAGCAGCAGCAGCAGCAGCAGCAGCAGCAGCAGCAGCAGCAGCAGCAGCAGCAGCAGCAGCAGAGAGAGAAGAAGCACCCGAGAGGGTGAGATGCGCTGGGGGCTGGGAGGCCTGCCAGTCTCCCGGCCCCCCGGCACCCCTGCCTGCCATGTACCTGGCCGCCTCTACTAAATAAAGCATGAAAAGCCACTGAGGGCTCCAAGACTCTCCTTCCTTGACCCGTCTGCCCAGAACCATCCCGAACCTTGCTCCAGCGCCCCCATCCTGACGCTACAGTAGGATAATGGAAGGAAGAAGGAGGCTGCCCTTGAACTGAATCTTGAAAGATAACTGTTTTTAGAAAACTCTATTCATATATCTCATCTATACCTCATTCTTTGTATTTGTCATTGTTGTCCATATTACTTCTTTCAGATATATACTCTCTCATCACTATTTCCACTTATTGAGGTCCATCCAGGCTTCAAGATTCAGATTAAATCTCATTTTCCCCAGGAAAGCTTTTTTCCCCCGCCAACTCTTTACTCAAAATCCAATGGCATTTAGTCTTTGTTATTTATTGTGCACATATTTAATGTCTTATCTACCAGACTAGAAAGGAATTATTCCAGCCACTACAAAGAAAGGGTAATTATGTACCATAATAGAGGTGCTAAATATTGTTACAATGTAACATATATTACAATATATGTTATCAAATGAACATGTAATATATGTTATGTCAAATAACATATATTACAATATATGTTATCAAATGAACATTGTGTATTTACACAATGTTATATATTGAATATATGTAATTAAAAAAAACTTCTCTATCAATATCTGTTACTTTCCTGTAGCCTCACCAGCACCTGGCACAGTGCCTAGGTCTTGCTTTGGGCTCCCCAAGGGATAGACATACCCTATTTATCTATCGCTTTGTAGCAAACCTCAAAACTTAGTGGTGTCAAATGACATGATTATTTATTTTTATTGCTTACAGTTTTGTGGGTGAGCTAGCTTCTTCATCAGGGTCATTATTATGTAGGGCCTTGCACGCTGTTGCAGCCAGATAAAAACTGGAGCTGGAGGCAGCTGAAGGCTTGACCAACCTAGACGTTTAAGATGGCTCACACATGCGGCTGTGGATGCTGCTGTGCTGTGGCATCGGTCAGTTCCACCAACTGAAGAGCCTACATTTGGACTCTCCATGTGATTTGACTTCCCATATAATTAAGACTGGATTCCAAAAATGAATACCCAGGAGGACTATGTAAAAGCTTGTGACTTTGTTAACCTCAAGAGACCCAAAATATTACTTCTACCACATCCTGTTAGTCAAGCAAGTCACTGAGCCAGCCAAAAAGGGGAATTAGACTCCACACTTTGATATGAGAAGTGACAGGTGCTTTCAGAGAGGTGAGGAATAGATGACAGGCATCTTTGGAGGTTCTCAGCAAATCACCTAAGCACAGGGATTGAGAGTGATAATCACCTAAATTGAAACAAATGACCTCTTTGCATTTCCTCATCTACAAGTCAGAGCTCAAAAAGATCATGATTCCCTGCTCCCTGCACCAGTGTTTTCTGAGTTCAATTTAGCATTAACCTGGGGGTGGGAAGGAAAGTCAATGTCAGCATGTTCACTGAGGTCTGATTGGCTCAGTACTAGTGAGCCAGAATATTGCCAGGAGTAAATAAAAGAGGCTATGGGAGCAGATATCTGAAGAGGAGATGAAAGTGTCTGCTCATTTATGTTCTGAAAATCACTTACCACCTATCCTTGCCCACTTAATGTGGAGGCTAAGGTCCAGGACTGGAGTGGAGCTAAAACTGGGAAAGGGTTGCATGATGCTAAACTTGGAAGAAGGCTTTCCTTGGCCCCTCGGTCACCCATTTGAGTTGAACAAAACATGGCATCTCTCCTGTATAACCTTTGGCTACAGGAGGAGGAGACCATTCCCCAAACTCAACCACCAGCCACAGTAGTTTTTGAACCTTTAGTTAGATTCAACAATTCCTCTCCAAAAGTGTTCAAATCCTAATCCCCACAAACAGTGACTATGTTATCACTACATGGCAAAGAGGAATGAAGCTTGCAGATAACATTAACTTTGCTAATCAGTTGACTTCAAGATAGATTATCCTGGATTCTTGGGGAAGGCCAACCCAGTGCAATCCCACTCTTATAATGTGGAAGAGGGAGGCAGAAGAAGCAGAATCAAATAAGGAGATCAGACTATGAAAGCAAAGGTCAGAGTGATGCAATTGCTGGCTTTGCAGATGGCAGGGAGCCATGAACTAAGGAATGTGGCAGCTTTTAGAAGCTGGAAAAGGCAAGAAAACAGATTCTCCTCTAGCGCCTCCAGAGAGGTATATAGCTTTGCCAGCAACGGGGACTTTAGCTCAGGGGAACCCATTTTGGACTTTTGAACTACAGAACTGTTAGATAGAAAACTGTGTTGCCTTTAGGCTACTAAATTTGTGGTAATTTTTACAACATCAATAGGAAACTAATACAAACTCAAAGGACCCCAGTGATTAAAATGGGAGTCCTGTCATGAGGGAGAGAGCACCAACATAACTCTGCCTGACAAGGCAGAAAACACCTTGTTAAGACCCTCCAGGACTGCTGGGGTGAGGGGTGGAAAGGAAAGTGGCAGAAACAAATAACAGAAGAGGATGCTGCTCTGCTGAGCAATCATGGCAGTTGATAGGGGATGGGAAGTGAATGACCAGAGGAGGAAATAAAGGGTGTTCTAGGAAAGAGACCACCTCCTTTCTTCACAGAATGAAGGATTGGGAGAAACTGCTATTTCAGGTGATATGTTTCTTTTTGCTGATTTTGGGAAAACATTCAGTGAAAGCTGCCTCTGTCTATAGGCTTTTGGAGATGGGTTGGTTCACATGGGTTTTGGGCGCCCCACTGGAGGGAGGATAGCTACAAAGTGGCCGAAGTTGTGGATTAAATAAATGTCACATTTCCTCATCTAAAGAGCAGAAATAGGTCTGTCTAAGCTTTTTCCTTCCTCTCTTCCATCCCTCTTTCCTTCCCTCCCTCTTTCCCTCCTTCCTTTATCCCCCCTCCTTCCTTTCCTCTTTCCTTCCTTCTCTCCCTCCCTCCCTTCTTCCCTTCCTCCTTCTCCCTCCCTCTCTCTCTTTCTCCCTCCCTCTCCCCTCTTTTTCAACTTCTCTTCTCCCTTATGCTCTTTCTTTCTGTAAACATAGCTCAACTCTCAAATCCATACTTCCCCTTGCCATGCAGCAGGCACTCTGTAAATATACAAACCAGCCCCACTCTGCAGATCAGGCAGCAGCAGGGGCACCAGCACGCAGACCACAATACAGGGTTGTTTGTCCAAGGACTGAAGGGGGCCACCTAACTATGACGTGAGGCAAAGGCCCATCATAGGGGAACTGCCCTGAAAAGTCAGAGGTTCCAAAGTTGACCCCCCTCAGACTCCCTTTTGTTTTGGCTGACTTAATAATTAAAATTTTAAGTTACAAAAATGTGTTTGGAATATCACCCATAAAGTGGTTGTGTTACAGGGCAACCCTAATATAAAATGGGTTTGCCTGACTGGGTTTTTACCAGCGCGCTCGAACTGCACTTATAATGCCCCAACTGCAGGCACACACAACAAAGGTTAATAAAGGGTTTTATTTACAAGGGAAGGAGAAATAGCGTAGTGAATAACACAGGGGGAAGAGAGGGATACAGATCTGTAAATATCCTACCAGTTCCTTGGAGCTGGAACTCAACGGCGAGCTAAGAGCTAACTCCCAAGAAAAAGAAAGCCCCCAAGGCCCACGTGTCTGCTTTTATATTCAGCCTGGCTGCTCAACTCCACCCCCTGAGGTTCCAGTAATCCACTCTTTAATAATAACCTTATGAAATTTGTAGTCCTTAGATCTTGTAGGTCTAAAATAGGGGTTAAAGTCCATAACCTATTTATATAATCCATTCAAAAGAATCTTTCCCCCTAACAGTTGTATGATTGGCTCTTTTATTAAACAAAGTAATTAGCTACCACGCATTTTGATGACGTACTGCCAATTGGCTGATATTATAATACAAACTCTAAAAT
>JAGFMF010011876.1:703030-732595 GCA_019455555.1 Galemys pyrenaicus
CGTACATGGTGTGAGATAGTGGTCCAATTTCATTTTTTTACATATGGTGGACCAGTTTTGCCAGCACCATTTATTGAATAAGCTATCTTTGTCCCATTGTATTGCAGCACTATTAACAATTGGTAAGACCTGGAAACAGCCCAAATGCCCAAAAGTAGAGGGCTGGATCAAGAAGATGTGGTACATATACACAATGGAATACTATTCAGCAACAAAAAATAAAAAATCTAGGGACATTTATAGAAACATGGATGGAGCTAGAAGGAATTATACTAAGTGAAACAAGCCAGAAGGCAAGAGAAAAATATTGGATGGCCTCGCTTTTAGGAGGAATGTGAAAGAACAATAATCACGACAAAAAATAAAAAGGAAGAAAACAAAACAAACAAACAAAACAAGAAAAAGCTAAAGGAAATGGGCAATCATAAGCAAAAGCAACCAAACAATCAAATAAAAACTCAACAAGATCAAAAGATCAAAGATAAACCCAAGGGACTAAGAGGGTGGGGGGGGAGGGGAGGGCAAAGAAGGTGATGAGGTGTAAAGAGCACAAGGGACTGAAGTGAAGGTGCAAGGGTGAAAATGGTGGTGGGAACCCCTTGGGGAATACAAACAATGTCAAATACAATTAAATATAATAATAATAATAATAAAGTATGTACTGCCTGAGGAATTTACAAGTTGTTCTTGAGCAGGGCCGGTAGTCATCTCTGTAGTGTTCTTATTTTAGCACATGTATGTGTACTGCTATGTACTGCTGCTTGGGCTCCTCTTCCATCCTATCTCCACTTGAAAAGATTTTACTGAAGGCTGCAGCTACACAAGCTTCTCAGTGAGATTGCCTAGTGATCCAAATCAGAATATTAGTGTGCCACAAACCCTAAATCATTGTTTGTTATGGACTACTGAAATAGTTACCTACCCTGATTCCCCACGTGCTCCACTAAGCCTCCACACTGTGAATATTATATTCAAAAAAGAAAGAAGAATTTTAACTATTGATGTTCATTTTATTCCTCTAAAGGAGCTCTGCTGAAAAAGGAATTGACCAAATGGCGGTTCTCACTCCTATTCATTCACTAGAAGGTAATGGTGGATGGACTAAGAAAAATCATCTTCCCAAGTTCATTCCCACACCTCAAATGCCCTGAGTGAGACGCTTTTGTTGAACTTCTTTTATTTATTTGTTTGGTTGGTTGGTGCAAGGAATTGTAGGATGTCTCATACTTCCTATTATAAAAACAAATGGCTTAGTTCTAAAGTAAGTTTCATTTAGATTGAAGATCTAAATACTAAAAACCAACTCATAGAAGACAGCTAGAATCAAATGTTGATTAAATTTCTGGACAGGAAATACATTTATAAACTTTGAAGTGAAAACAAAAAAGAAAGAGAAGAAAAGAAAGGAAACCACAGGGGCCTCCCTGGTGGCACAGTGCGTTAAGCAATGTGCTAAGAAGCAAACCTCAGCAAGAGTTCGATCCCTGCCTCCGGCCAGGAGAGGACCGACATGGCACCGCAGACCTCTCCTGCCTCACCCGCTGCTCCCCTCAGCAGTGTGTTTCAGTCAGTCTGCCTGTTCTGCTCTCCGCCCTGTCTCTGGTGAATCCTCTCACTGCCTTCGATTCTGACCTGCACCCCAGCTCTTGTATGCATAAATAAATAAATCTTTTTTAAAAATCTGAAAAATAAAATATCTTTAAAAAAAAAAGAAAGGAAACCACAAATGAAGCAACTGATGAATTTGAGTAAATAAAAATTTAAAACTTCTGCACTACAACAAAAACAGCGAAAATGAAGTAACTGACACAAAACGGCAAAGAGACCAGAATGGAGGTGGTAGGGTGGAGGCTCTAAGATGCCTTGACCACAACCAGAAGACTAACATCTTTGTTATATAAAGAACTCATAAAAATTGGTTTAAGAAATTAAGGCTTGAATAAATAAATAAAACAGCTGTGCTGACAAATCACACAAGCAGAAACATTGCTTTAAACAAATGTGGCAAAATATTAAAGCCTGCATACTCATAGAAATGAAAATAAACACCAGGGAAAACTATGATTTTTGTTCATCACAATGAAAAATTTAAAACAATGATAATGCTTAAACTTGGTGATGGGACAAGGAGCTGACATTGTCACAGGTGACACCTATCTACCGTGCTGATCTTGCAAAGTCATTTGTCAACTCAAATTAAGAGACATAAAATGTTTTTATACTTCCACCCAATTAACACCATCTGAGAATTTAGCCCAGAGAAATAATGTGAAATAAGGAAGAAGTTCTTTTTGGTGCTATCCAGGAGCTTATCAAGGGTTCTAGATGAGCTGGTCCTGGGTCCACGATGCTGCTGATGGCCACCTCCCCCTCTTCAAGAATGTGAATGCATGAATGATATGTATGGCAGCTGTTCGATTTTGGTTGAAGCATGAGTGAGAAGTCTCTAGAGAGGATAAAGATGAGGACCATGGGGGACAAAAGATTTGAGTCCACACTTTAAGATTGGCTGCCTTAATTACTTTCGAGACTTTGTGAGAGAATGGAAGGAACAGATTAATAGATCAATGAGACTGCACATCCAAATAATACAATTTCAGCACCTACGTGGCCAGGAGCAAGGAGAGCAGCACTCGCCTACTCTCTCCACTCTGCCACAGAGCAGCACACTGTCCAGGTGCTGCCTTCTTTGCAGTATGCCCCAAGGTTCCTAGCAGCAGAGGAGGTACGGGCAGAAGAGAGAGCATGGAGGTCGTGAGCTCGGGGACTGCAGCTGTCTCATTTCCTTCCATATTCCCTGTTTATCAGACAGAATGCCTCCCATGCAGCAAGCACTCTCTGCATGTCTTGGAGTGAGTAGAGGAATTTCAATGGTCATCACCAGCCTGAAGACTCTGGGAAATAGTTGGGATTGATCTGGGCAGGTGGAGATCTCAGCGCTGCATGAGTAGGTGATATCTCCGGATCTCACCACATTGCAGCATCAGTGCCAAGTGGTCCCAGTGAAACTGGAAAGTTGTAATTATATTTATAATGTTGAAAAATTGGAAACAATTTAAATGTCTAACCATCAATTATGGAGTGTGCAGCTAATGAGAAGTCAGACAAATGTGAAGTTGGCTCACTGATCCTCTGAGTTCTCTTCCTGAAAAAAAGGAAGACTGCATTTCACAGGCTTCTCCTCACACTGGTTTGCCTTAAGACAAGGCCTGTGACTAGAAAGTGATTAACATTTTCTGGAGTTCAAGAACTTAAGTGCCTCTGCATGATTCTCCATCATAGTGGAGGAAATCGTGTGCTGGATGATGGTACCATGACCCCAACATCACCTCCATTTCTAAGCCACTGCATAGTGGATTGCTGTATGAGTTTCTCAGGTCATGGTCAGAAATGAGCCTTATTATGTGAAGCTTTTGAGATTTGGGCAATTTTTGATACTAAAGCATAGCTACCCTACATCTAAGATAAACTACATCCTACATCTAAAGTACAATATTTTTAGAAAACATAAGGTGTTCATGGTACCATAATAAAGTTGTGTTTCTTTGCTGTTTTTTCTTCTTTAATCCTAAAATTTTTTTATTGTTGCCTTACTGTCTTTAGGAGAGGAAGGACAAGGAGTTGGGAAGCTCCTGCTCTCCAGTTTTTCTGCTTTTGCATCCAAGCATCTGGCTCTTACTGAATTCCTCTCAACCCATCCCACAGCTCGAAACAGCCACTTTCATAGAACATCACCTGTGTGCTGGCTCCATATAAGTTCACTGTATATCATCTCGCATAAAAGACAGCAATGTAGATGTGATCATGTCATTTTACCAAGGTGGAAATTGTGATTCAGCAAGGTTGTTATTTTCTTGACGTTGTAGGGTCAAGTAGTGGCAGGGCAGGATCCAACCCCTGGGCAGCCTTCCTTGTTATCAGCCTGTTCAGGCCCACAACTTAGTCCCCAGCAGATCTGAAGAGAGTGATTTCAGGAAAGTTCCCTGGCAGTTTGGCTTTGAAAACTCTTCACCCCCGCCTCCCACACAATAGCTTGCTTCTGTTTTCTGAATGGAGCTATCTTTAGCTGCATGTTTGCACCTCCACCGGTTTATGCTAAACAAGGAGTCAGTAATGGTGGTTTCCCATAGATGTGGAGGCTGCAGAGACCCTTGTGGGACCAGCTGTTCCTTCCCTCCCACTTCCCTCTGCACCATCCTTCTGAGGACCTGTGATGTGACTGTGAGCTCTGGATAGGGTAGAGTTTACCAGAGCTGATGAAGTCCTCATGATGCCTATTCTGAGCTCTGCCACCTCAGGCAGTTCTCACCACCTTTCTGAGCCACTAGTTTCTTCTCGTGAAAAGATATTCTTTTCCTTCTTCTCATGAAGTCCACATGAAAGGGAATGCTCTTCATCAGTGATAGAGAAATGGAAGGTAATGTTATTATTTTCCATAGCAAAGATGGGGTCAGGGATGGGGTGGGAGCCATAACTGGTGCCTGCATTACCCAGGAAAGCATTTTGGTTTCTCACTGCCATCTGGTATGCTTTGGGAGCTTAGCACTGGCTCTAATTTGATCTTTTCCTCTCAGGCAAGCCAAGTCTCATTTGAGTTTCTTTTGCTGTGGAAGGTGAAGTGGGCAAGTAGATGAACATCTATGTCTCAACTAACCCCTCACCCACATTTTCTCTCCTCCCCTTTCCTAAGACTGTGCTAATAAGAAACATGTATTTCTTCCAGGATACATATATGATCTCCACATTTCCTTTTTCTTCTGAAGTTACATGGAACCATCTGACCAACTCTGGGCCTGTGAGTGGGTAATGGTCCTCACTTCTGCACTGATGCATCTTAGGACCTCGGTGTGTCTGTCTATCTCACTTTCTCTGCTCTGAAGACCAGTTGATCCAGTCATAACTGGGAAGAGCCTCATCAGACTGGGTATCTGAGACTCAGCATGGCAGTGTCCCTGCCAATTCATTTTGTATGCATAGCATGAGCAAGAAATAAAATTCTGTCTTAAGTAACTGTGATTTGGAGCCTGTTTGCTACCAAAGTAAAGTCTCTCCTTTCCTGGCTAATATAGACCAGAGAATCAGTTCTTCTCTGCAGGGAAATTGAGTCTAGGAAAGAACAAGAAGAAAAGATTTAATGACATTTGCTCTTATTAGTCAGAACCCCTCGATCACTTCTTGTCAAACTAGGCCTACTAAGGAAATTAAGTATATTTTTAGAAATATTACTCATTTATTTAAAAAGTTAAAAACACCAGTGGCAATAAAGATAGTGGGAGGGAGTGAGCTGAGCCAATCTGATTATTCTTTGGTGGTGCCCCTGAAAAGTTCTGCTGAGACATAGGAAAGTGGCCAAAGAGGGACTTAAGCAAGATGAGTACATGGAGAAGATTGAACAAGTCAGCTGAGAAAGAAAACAGAAAAAAAGATACTCCTTGTTTCAGAACTTTCCTAGCTATACTTCTGGTCCCTGGGTTTCATTATTGGCACAACAAAGATTTATTAAATGTCTACTATGTGCCAAGCAGGGTTCAGGTGCCAGATATTCAGCTTGAACAAAATGCCCTCATAGGCCAATTTATATTTAAAAGATGGCTGGTTGCTATGTGGATAAGGTTGCCACATTCAACAAATAAAATTTCATGATGTCCAGTTAAATTTGCATTTCAGGTTAATTAATAATTTTCATATTGCATATGGTATTTCTTACATTTTTGCTTGTACTAAAAATTATTTGTTATTTATCTGAAATGCAAATTTAAATAAGTTTCCTGTGTCTAATCTAGCAGCTCTATATATGGAGAACGAATTAGGGTAGAGAGGTAATAGCAGGAAGATTGGCCAAGAGATATTATGTAAAACAGGTAGGAGACCAGGGTGGTTCTCCCTGGTGAATGGTAGGTGGAAAGAAATATCAATAATTAGTTGGATATGGGCCTCCCTGGTGGTGCAGTGGGTTAAGCAATGCACTATAAAGCAAACCGCAGCCACTGCAGCATGAGTTCAATCCCTGCTACCGGCCAGGGAGGGGACCCACATGGTGCAGCAGACCTCTCCTGCTGTGCCCGCTGCTCCCCTCAGCAGTGTACTTCTGTTGATCTGCCTGTTCTGCTCCCTGCTCTCTGTGGTGAATCCTCTCACCTCCCCCCACACCTCTGGCCTGTACCCCAGTGCTTGTATGCGTAAATAAATAAATCTTTTAAAAAAATAATTAGTTGGATTCTGAGACATGAGAATCTCATATCTCAGATATTTCTCTCGCACTACCCCTCTTCTACCTTCACCTTTCCTCCCTTCTCCTGCATCTACCACTTCCCCTTCCTCCTCCTTCCTCTCTCGCTTTCAATTTGATTCTTTTTGCAACCAAAAACCAAGGAAAGGGGATAGTGGTCATTGGAAGGATGTGGGAGGGACCTTTGGCATATGGGAAGGATATGGGTTTCACCACATGTTTTAAATGGTTTTAAAGAATCCGTGAGAAGAGAATTTGTTGTGGAGCCAAAGGTCAGGTGACCATCCTAGAAGAACTCCTTCCTTTCCGCCCAGCCTTTGGGGAGGATGGGACTCCACTTTGCTATGACACTTCCATTTTGGTACCTTCCCCTGTGGCTTGGTGCCAGCTAACACTCTTGGCTGGAGGTTGAGTGGGAAAGAACCCATGAGGGAAATGGTGACTTGTAACTGGATCCTTGTCTTCAGATCTTTTGTTCTGAGCCAATATGCTGAATATATTCTTAGAGGACAAGGTCAGTGTCTCATAAACTGCCAGGAGATGGAGAGAAGGAAGAGGCCCCAGCATGGTGTGCTAATGCCAGTGTATGTTACTCTCAGCAACCTAGATCCAGAAGCTGTCGCCCTCTTTTCATAGAGAGGCACAGAAAAGTTCAGCCTTGCATCATTGTGCAGGACTTCTCTGGTCTGTCATCACCATCACTTGTCTAATTCAATAAAAACCATTTCAGTGCTAATGAACTGAGAGCCTGAGAGAAGATAAGGCAGCTATATAGCTTTTACTCCACTAAAAGTTTAAGACCATGTGTTTGGTCAAAAGAAACCACTGTAAATAAAATCCACTTGGCTTCCCTCCCTGCCTTCCTTCTGCCTCATCCATTCAGTTGCAAATGTTTGTCACTAGATGGCTATTTAGGTCAATCAGGATACATTCGTCTGGGTGCTTCTGTACATCTCTTCAAAGAAGGACTATAAACTAAAAGCATTATCTCTAAGAATATTGTTAAATATATAAGGTGCAGAATAGTGTGTGTTGCATCCTACTGTTTGTGCATGACACACATACATATATTTATGCACACACACAATTGATTCTTGTTGTTTTATCTCATACGAAATGAATGACTATATTTATATTATAAGAATGTTCTATAAAGTTGCTACAAACACAGAGTTAGCAGACACTGAACCACTGCTCTTGGGGAAACACAGGATTAGGTACCTATGAGTCTCTGGTTACAACATTTCGCTCAACCAATCTACTCATTTGTAACTTTGCTTCTGTTCAAAGACCTCTGTTCTAATAAATATAATTGATTCACTGCCAAGAGCACTGGAATTCCTACCCGAAGGAAGCTTGTCCAGGACAAACTTGCATTTTCCCTGCAAGGCACACCACAGCCTTCCCACGCTGAGGACACTACATGGCACCTCAGCCCTATGCTTGGGCCATTTTAAACAGTGAAATGCCCAACAGGAAACACAAAAAATAGTGAAAAACATGGCACTGTAGATGGCAAAGAAGTCTTTTATTTACAATGTGAGAGTGGAAATAAAAACGCAAAGCACAATCGTGTTCTGAAACAGAGTGGGTAGAAGGCTCTGAGCCCCCAAAAAGCCCCCAAAAGGCCAAAAGGCCACAAATCAGAATCAAGGGCAATAGCAACAAGGGCTATAGCTTAACTTAGAACAGTGCCTGATACATGTCACTGTCTATGGATTCTCACCCATGTGCACAATTGCAAGAGACCTCAGAGTACAGGAACAACAACCATGGGGTTTATTTACAAACAGGGTGAAACAAAAATGCTTACATATCCACAAGAGGCTGGCTGCTTCATCCAGACAGCATCTGTGGTGCACCAGTCACCAGGAGTGCTGGGCAGCACTGGCCCGTAGCAATGACCATTACGTGGCCTGCAGAGGTGGTGTCAAGGACATGCAGTGTTAACAGCTCTTGGGAGTTGTTGGTTCATACCAACAATGAACAGCTCTTTTAGACACCAGACCCAGGGCCTTTGGTGCTCCTTACCGTCAGTGTCAGAGACAGGACCGAGGCCCAGTCTCTGCAGAGTCCTTCAGCCTCTCTCCCCTCCTCAGAGGGCAGCTGCTAGATGCTTCCCTCCTTTCTTTGGAGGCTGGAACCCTCTTCTCTTCAGGGCTCTCCTCTTTCTCTCCAGGGGCTCTTCCTCCAGGCTGTTGCTTCTCTGCACTCTTCTGTGTCCGATCCTCTGGTGTCCGATGTTTCCGCTAAATTTTGCATTTTCAGTTTCCCTCTAACCCTGGCTTATATTCACTTCAGGGTGCCCCTCCCCACAGTCGATTGGACCATTTTTCCATCCTGTACCTGATTGGTCTGTTCCATAATTCAGGAAGTGCAATTTACACAAAAGTGCTCTGCCTCCATTGATTTGTGGTGAGAGGCGAAGTCCTAGCAACAAAGCATCAGTCAACCCACAGCTCACACCAGATTGGTCCATTCCACCATCCAGGCAGTACACTGCTACATGGAAGGTCTGCAAGGAGCAACTGCCACAACTAACTTGCAGGGGAGCAGCACACAATTGCTTCTGCCTGTCGCAGCCCGGTAACAGTTCCACCGCAGCTGGAATGTGCTGGGCAACTCCAGTCTTTCATGCCCACGTATGTCCAGGAGTGACTGTGATGGCACCCAGAATGTTGACTTGGGGCTACACGTGAAGTTAGAAGGAGGTGAATTTGCAAGTGTGAAGGCCATGAATAATGAACATCAATATTTGGGGGGGGGGGGAAATCTCAAATGCAGACATAATTGTAAAGGTAAAAATAGTACAAGGTTTTTCATCTACCCTTACCCAGATTCACTTACTATTTACCCTTGACCCCACTTGGTTTATCATCTGTACCCTCATTCCCCACCTGCCAGTATAAATGTGTGCTCTCATCTTGCTCACACCTTTTTCTCTAGAACATATGAGGGTAAATTATGCTGTCATGGTCCTTTGCCCTTACGTACATCAATGTGTATTTCCTTAAAAAGGGAATCTCTTACATGACCATTTGGCTAAGTTGAAGGTGGAAACCTGCTTTTATCTGATCTATCATTTTCTCCTTAATTCTGAAACACATCCATAGTCTTTCTTTGCCTCTGCTTAGAAATCATCAACATCCTTTCCATGACTTTTTCAAAAGCATAGAATATTTCTCATTTTGAGTTTGTGTGATGTTTCCTTATATTTGGATTCAGGTTATGCGTTCTCCCCTGGAATGCTGCATAGGTGGTGATGTACCATCTATTCACCCCCCAAAACATGTGGAATAGCTTGGGAAATAGCTAAAGAAGCTGGTGACAGAGTTGTCCTTGGAGAAGATGCCGGAGCCTGGATGAGAGAAGAGGGGAGGAGAGGAGAGGAAAGGGTGTGACTTTTCATGGTATGCTCTTGCATCACTTTAATCATACCTACTAAAAAATGAATTTAAAAATATCCTCTAAGGATGATGAGCCTGATACTACTGCCCCCATTTTCCATGTGGAGAAACGGGCTCAGGAGGATAAGTGATCCGCAGGAAGATCTCCCCTAGCAGGGAGAAAGCTGCTGTCCCTCAAACTGCTGTCCTGAAACCAGGTTGCAATGTGTGACCAGAGGGTGGGGGATAGGTGAGATTTTAGGCAGGGGGTGGGAGCGGGGGGTGAGGGGAGATGCTGAGCTGAATGTAGGAAGGTGAGGAGTTAGTCGTGTGACCAAGTAAGGGCTGGGGTATGTGGTGACGGAAGTGGAAGCTGGACAGAGTATTGCAGACAGAAAGCAACTTGGACCTCAGGATAGCAAGTTTGCAAATGTGTACACCCCATTCAGCTCTGCAAAGGTTAGGCTGCTCCTCAGCAACCATGCTAGGGTAAAAAGGAAGCCTACATTTTTGCCTTTTAATCACTGTTTTCTCCACATTGAACACTCTCCTTTTAGTCTGAATATTCAGGCTGTTGGAGTTGAACTCCCTCGTGTGGTTGCTTTGTATAGACTCCTAGAAAATGCAGTGTCCCTGAATTCTGAGCTCTGCCTGTCTTCCTAACTCTCCCCAAGATGCCATCTGGGTGTCAGATAAGGGAGTTCTTACTGTATCTGGGGAAGTTGGGAATAGGAAAGGGAGAGGACCTTCAGTACATCTGGGTCCTCTGGACATCTGTTGCTCCCTCCAGGAGAGGAGCCTTGGATCCTGGCAATTAACAAGAATGATGAAACTGATCCCAAGTGGCATCTGGGGTGAAGTGATTCCAGGGAAGCTACATAGTTGGCAAGGCTCTTTGCAAAATGAAAATGAAAATGAAAATGTGGGCTTTTTTTTTTTTTCCATAAAACAGAACAGTAACAACCTAGTAAGCTATAAAAGTTTTTCTTCTTTTCTGAGATCTCTCTTGACTTGTGATGGTGTTTTCATTTACTCTTTAGTATCCTTCTAAGTAAAGAAAAATTAAAATTTTCTGTATCAATTTGATTTTGGACATTTATCTTTGTATTATGCAATGTCAGTTTTAAATTAAAATTTAAGATCATTTAAGTGATGTGCGAAAATCATGGACAGAAGTAGGTATCCCTTGTGTCCCAGACTTCCCCACTCCCTGGCTTACCTTAAGATATGACCTCCTAACTCGGAAGTGATTTATGTTCTTCTGGGCTCAAGTATTTAAGCACCCATGCATGATTCTCATCATAGTCCATGGCCTCCATGCAGACATTAACTTTAATGCTGCTATTCCCATTCTGCATTTTCAATTAATTTTATCTTTGAACTTGTATTATCTTTGAACTTTGTAAGTGAAGTCCAGTAGGAAAATGAAAGATGTGCAATATGAGTGTCTGGTCTTCCTTGCTTAAGTACATGAGTTGCAAGGCACAGGGAGCACAGAATTCCAATCTACCCACAATGTGTGGCATTCAGCAGACTCAAAGCCAAGTACACAGCAAGAACATCAAATCTATGACTGAGTGAAGGGAAATTGACAGCCCTAGGAGGTCATGCTTTTCATTTGAACCAGAACTTGCTTGAAATGCAGGAAGCAGGCAGTGGAGTTCTAAGAAACCCAAATAACCAAGGGCCCCTATCATATCCTATCTTGTGTGACTTTCCTTTACTGGCCAGTTACTTTAAAAATGATGACAGATAAAAGAGAGAGCAACCAACAGTAGTTTTTTGTCCAGAGGACACCAGGAAGGTGAAGGCAGAGAATGCTGGTTCCCTGTGAGCACATCAGAGTAAAATTATAAAGTTTACTTTAAGCAATGTTTCCACTGTCTGGTATGAGAACGATAAAAATGCATAAACTATGGATGAAATATAAGTTGTAACAGTAGAGTAGTTGCAAGGTAATTCCTGTTTGGCCCTTTTATAGGAGTCAGCAGATCTTTTTGTAAAGATTTTCCCTCTCAAAGAATGCCTCTGGTTCACCTACCAATTTAATCCTGTGGGTTTCACCATTTGCTTTCACCACCTTCCTTCATCTTCTTTTTCCTTTGACAATTCTTCAGACCAGAAGGACTATGTTTCCCACATGGTAAATATTAACAGCAGACTCAGAGAAGAAAAAAATACCTGTATGTATAATTTTGCCTATCTGTCTGGTGTGAATATCCCCAGTATGGTTTATGTCAGGCTAGTAACATAATGTCGAGGAGGGTCGGGAGTTGATGAAGACAACCATCTCTAAGCAGCTAGCGACTACTCTTGACACATCACGGGTCCACTTCCTAGACATCTGGCCTGGGATGTTCCTGCAATTTTGCATTTAATAGAACACTAAGTTTTATTCTATTTCATAGAACACTGAATGACTGCATTTTGATATACTAAATGCAGTTAAAGAAATTTAGAGAATTTAGCCCTGTGACTTTCAGCACATTTTTTCTCTTTACTTTGTCAATGCTTATAATATTTACATCCTGTTCTATGCCTTTTATTACATATTTTGTCTACAGATTGATTCTAAGATGCTAAACCCCATACAAATAACATTTTGTAACATAATGGTATCATTGTGAAAATATCTTTTGCTGTGAATCAAGGGCTTGGAAGACTGAAGAAGAAAACCACTTTAGGTTACTAATCATCTGTAGGTTAAGAGAATGTCCAGGCATCGAGTCCAAACTAGTATTGGTTTATTTTATTCTGTTTCTATTTCTTTTCACATTCATCTTCCATTACAAAAACTCATTTATTATTTTTTGAATTACTTTGTTTTAGTGAGACATCTTCATGAATAATTTCTTCCTATGCAGAGCTTGAGTTCTAAATTTTCTGACTCTCTGGATTTCAGAAAAACATTTGTTTTGTCTTCATTTGTGGTGGTAATAGGACTGGTTATCAAAGTTTAGATTCAAATTAATTTTTCTTCAAAATCTGATGTAAAATCTAACATTTGGCTGATTCTCATTTCCTCATACGTAAGTAACCTGTTTTCTTTCTGAAGCCTATATGATTTTCTCTTTAAATCATATGTTCTTGGGCCTCCCTGGTGATGCAAGAGGTTGAGCACAGCACTCACTTCAGTGCAAGTTCAATCCCCGGCCAGGGAGGGGACCCACATGGCAGAATGCTCCTGCCTCACCTGCTGCTCCCCTCAGCAGTGTATTTCAGTTAATTGCCTGTTCTGGGCCCTATTCTGTCGCTGGTGAATCCTCTCACCCCCGCTCCTGCACCTCTGGCCTGTACCCCCCCAGCTCTTATATGCATAAACAAATAAAGTCTTTTAAAAAAATTACACATTCTGAAAATTTATCCAAGTGTATTTAAATTCTTTACCCAACCTCATTGGCCCTCAATGGGCCCTTTAAAACAACACAAAACCAAAATAAAACATTTATTTGACAATATGAAAATGTATCGTAAAGAGTACAAAGATGGCAATAATACCATTCCAGATAACTCCAGTTAACATTTTTAAGCATAAAATAACACAATGCCATGCAAAAACGAAGCAATTGGGTACCATACAAAATGAAAGTTACTGTTAACACAGACTGAGGGGTACCCAGGGACCCCCAAACTTGCATGTTCTCATGCTCTAAAGAGCCCAACCATCTGTGTATACAAAGACAGACTCTTTGTGTGAAAGATCTTTAATAGAATTACTTTAATTCTATTATTAAAGTAATAAAAGTACTTTAATAATAAATTTAAAAATCTTTAATAGAATTAGAGAGGGGGAGTGGGGAGGGGAAGAGAGAGAAGAAGAAGGGAGGGGAGGTAAGGGAGGAGGAGATAGGCTAATAGTTTCTCAAAAATATGACAAATTACCCATCCCCCCATGGGCAAATGCCCAGGGTCTGCCTGAAGTGGGCTCCTGAGGCCTGAAAGCTTGCTATAAGTCTAAGGCAACTTCTGGAGAGGAATATAGAAATGGGAAGAAAGAGGTCTGGCAAGTCTGAGATGAAAGGAATAAATTTAAAATACAAATCAGCATAACTGCCGCCATGGTCACTCTCCCTGCTGCCTCCCTGAGGGTCTCCACATGTCTCTCTTCCACGTGTCTCCCCCTCCACATGTCTCCTTCCATCCCCAGCAGATCTAGGGTGCAAGCTGGACTGAAGGAACCAGAGCTGTCTCTCCTTTCTTCTCTCTTCTCTCTTTTCTTCTTCCTTCAGTCCACCTGCCTTCTCTCTTATGTATCTTGCTAGGCTGTTCACACCAGGGATATAATTCTGTGTTCCTCAGCTTAAGTGGGGCAGGGAGCAGTGTTGCCCCTCCTTTTGTAGATGTTTTATCAGAGTACAACTCTCCTCAGTTTTGACCTATGATCCTTCCCCTACAGGTGAAAACCTTCACTGGTTCATTGGATATCCACGATCCAGGAAAAATTGTTTATACTGGCATATATAGTATTCCCTTTTTTTAAAAAATGCACACACCACCCATGCTTACCATAGTCTACGCTCCCTCATTCCATTATGGATCTAACCAGCATCTTGTTGATGGGCATTCAGACATTCAAGTTTCATGTCCCTAAAACAATACTGCAGAAAATCTTTGACTGATTATAGGATCTTGATGTACTGTCATGGGTACAAGTAAGGGATAAATTCTGGGTTAGTGATGTTACTGTTATAAAGACATTTAAAAAATTGTTCTTTTTTCCCCCCCATTTGCCCTGCAAAAATGGCTGTACCTATAGCATTCTCAATAACAGATGATCAGTGTGTTATTTCCATTTTGCTTAATAAAACCAGGTATTATCAAGCTTCCTAAAATTTGCCTCTTTGGATAAATTTGGAAAGCATCATGTTTCCATGTGAATTTCTTTAGCTGTACATATGGCTTGGTACTATTTCCTGTGTCCATCTGTATTTCTTTTTCCTGTCTTTTTATTCACCATCTTGGATCTCATCTTGGATGACCTGTGTCTTTCTTTGCCTCTGGAAAATAGCCTTTGGTTTCTTCCTTACTGGGCTCTTCCCCCTGCCTCTTGTTTGTGTCTTTCCTTGCTTCCAGGCATCTAGATTTGTCCTGGTGATATTTTATCCCATATTGCCATCTGTTGATTTTTCCTCTTTGCCTTAAAGGAAATTCTTTTGAACATTGTTTCTCCAACATTCAGCTTGCTTTTTTAAAAATAAATTTTAGAATATTGCCTTAAAAATCAGAGTACTATAGGGGGTTATTGTAAAGTTAAATATATCCTGTATGGTTTGTAGATAGCACTGTATTTCTTACTCTTGATTTCTTCCCCTAAACTTTTTAGCTACTTTTTTTTGGGATATAATTCTGTGTTCCTCAACTCTAGACATTATCTTTGATTTGCTATAGTAGAAACTGAAGATTTGGTACTCCCATGCTACCACTGCCATTCTCTCCATCTTGCTCAGATGGTAGTGTCCCAATTTTTGTGAAATTATTATTTACTTTTTGTGGCTATATATGTAAGTGTAGCTCAGAGCTGACCCAAAGAGTTCATTATGGTTATGTTTCCTTTGCCCTCCCCCGCCCCGCCCTGAAGTTAGTAATTACCTGATTTTTTTTTGGGGGGGGGGGCTTAGGTTTATGTGCATCTTTAACTAATGTCTTCTATGTCCTCAAAAAAATAGTATGTGCTTTTGATTTTGGAAGAGCCCTTTTTCCATGGGTTAATTCCTTCCTTTGATTCTCTCCTTCTTCAGGTTTGAGGACAGAGCCAAGAAAAACAGGATCGGAGTGCCAAAAAAGAGAAGAAGAACAGGAAAATATTGGGGCTCCTGGAAAGAGGAAATGGACCCATAAAGAAGAGGAGCTTTAGCAGATAGTTGTTGGACTACAGGATATCTCTACAAAAATAGTTTTGTGATAAATAAGTAACCTTTGTATGAATGAATAAACTACTATCTGCTCTCAGAATTTAACCCTGCAAGGTGATTAGAGGAATATGTGACAAAGCTTTCCTTTCATCACCACTCCTGACTTTGGGGTGTGCATCTAGAAGAATCTTCTAGAACTCTGCTCCAGTTCTATGCCCAAAGATATTTTCAGGTACTTTAGATATCTAAAGGCATTACCAGATCATCATGTCCATTATCATAGTGCAGGCCCTTCCTGTGTGCTAGGCTCTGTTTACTGTTTTTCATCACCATCTCATTTACTCCAGATCTACTTCTCAATAACTCTAAGAAGCAGATCTGGTTATGATGCTGGTTTTGATGCTGAGGACACTAAGACTCAGAGAAGTTAATCTGCTTGGGATCAAACAAATGTACCTAAATAGGATCACAGGTCCATCATTATTCCTGTCTGTGCAAATAACCATGCAGCAATGCGGGGGCACCACAGTGAGTGTTTACCAAATGATTAAAGCAAGAGGAATGCACAGTTCTGAGGCTTTGTGTTTCCTGGCCAGCAGGGATCGCTGTTTCCCTATGTTGGACCAGCAAACTGGCACTATCTTCCCACAGAGGTCAAGAATGCAGTCTGAGCGTGGACTTGTGAGTTCCAGGGAGACCCCACTCCACCTTATCATAGCCTGAAGTACAGTCTTTAGTCAGCCTCCCCTCTCCACCACCCCCCTCCCCCCCAGCCCAGCAAAAGGTAGCCTGGGGAGGTTGGTAATTACAGAAGCCAAAGGAGAAGTGAAGTGGGACGCCATTCTCTGTCAGAATGTCTTCCAGGAGTCCCTCAGAAGTATGACTACCTGAGAAAGGATGTCACTCCAGGAATAGGACCTAGCATGCTTTACATGTTCCTGGTGGACTACACTTAATAGAATATATCTAGTAATTTAACTCATGTGATCCTGAAAGCCAGGACAAATCCTTTCTGAGGGTTTCTATGAAGAAATCAGGTTTGAAAGTAATAGCAGTACATGCACAAGTGAATGAGAAAGATCAGTGACTGAACAGTCACTTCCACTCCTTGTGTGAGTGCTCAGCTGCATTATGACATAAAAACAATGACAGTCTAAACAGATCTGACAAGACATCAGTCTCCCAAATTCAAATCTGTCAAAACTTTTTGAAATCACATCTATTATCATTCGTGATGAACTTTGTTATAGTGTCAGAAATAGCTGTGTCTTGCTATTAATAGTAGCTGTGATAGGAGTATGGCACATGAGATCTCAGGATTGCAAGCAAAAACATGTTTGGAGGCTGAGATGCGGATTCAAAGCACTTGCCAACAGTTCAGAGCTGTTCTGACAATTCTTAGTGGCAGCTGGGGCCCAAGGGCTTATATGTTGGGTTTTGTGGAGATTGTTGACACTGGAACCATAACCCTTTGGGATCTGCTTCAGATTCCAGTGGAGGCATTTTGAATCAGGTGGTTTGATTTGTTTCTGTCTGCCTCATAAGTGTCTGTTCCTTTCCCAGGTGAGTAGAAGAGGAAGAAAAGAAGAGAGTGTTGGGTGGCCATCTTCTGTGCTCACTGAAGCATGTTACTTGTGGGACACTGGACATTCCAGTCTGGTTTGCTGTATATTGTCCTATTCTACACAATGGGGGTCCTCCCTCTCAGCCCATTTCTTCTGTATGTTCTTTCAAAGGCAGAAGATAACAAAGATGTGGGATTTGTCCAAATTGTTCTATGTGGACTCTGAGATACAAGGTCATCTGTTTCAGTTCTTGTCAAAGTGCCATCCAGAGACCAATGGAATGACCATTCCTTTGAATGATTTTTAAACATGTAGAATCTGTGAGTGGGCCGAGTAAAATGCATTTTAAACAAATCCCTCTTCTGCCCCGCAACTGATGATTCTGAAGCACATGTACATTTTAAAAACGTTACTTTATATATAATGATCATTTTGAAAGCTATGGGTCTTCACTGAGCTTATTATCTCAATTCAATTTTCTTCATATGGGATAGTTAGGGTCAGAAGCTGTTTATTCAATTTAAACCTAAGGATGGAGCCTCAGAGGTATCAGCCATTCGCTGAGTGTGTGAGGATCTTAACCCTGAATGGGAACTGGGCCTCTGCTCCAGCCAGAGCACTCCTTGCCCAGTTCTGCCACATACGCACGTTGTGGGGATGAGATGATAGTGACAAGAGCCTTGGCTTGGAGTTACTCCATGGGCAGGAAGTGAGTTTGGGGAGGGCATATTCATCCTTGAAACCCATCCCACTCTGGAGCCAGTGGAAATTACTATCTCACTCATCCTCAGAATATGACCCCAGTATTCAATGCTTAAAGGCTGGCCAGTCAAACCATGTGATCAATAAAACTCAAGTATATTCTTTAGCAAAAGTCTGCACATGGCAATTTGGTCTCAGAATACTAAAGCAGATTCTGGAGTAAAGGCAAAGATTAGAACTCCCTTTTCCTACAGAGCCTCCCTCCTGCCTCTTCTTCCCTGGCCAGTCCCAATTCCTTCAGGAGGGACTGAAGAACAGCCCCTCGCAGCAGGCCCATCCTGCTAACACTATGTCCAGGCTGGGCCAGGACCGCTGTATTCCAGGATCACCTCTGTTTTAGCACTTATCACACTGCATTATACTGAACCGCAGGCTGTTTGACTTCCCCAAGGGACAGTATGTCTCCTGGGAGTAGGGCCTGGGCTCATGACTGGGGCCTCATCACCCAGGCATCTAACTCAGTCATTATCACCTCAAATACCCTCACAAGCCCACTGAGACAGAGCTCTGCTACCGTCATTACAGGAACTGCCTGGGAGCTGTAAATATCTAGATGTCCATTTTCTGTGTCATGGGGCAAAGGTGGACCTTGAGTTGGGGCTGCAACCTCAAACCAAGGCTGCAAGGCCACTTGCCACTGTCACTCTGGCCTACTTCCAGATGTAGACAACACCTTTACTGGGCAGGAAGGGACCGTTTTGTTTTCCTCCTAGAGACTGAGAAAGCAACCTCGCAAGGGAAGCAACCATCCAAGCCTGAGCACCAATCCAGATTCCTGTGTAGTAAGGTGTCAGCCAATGAGTCAGCCTTCTGCTTCCCCACCTTTCCTGGCAACCTGCACAGCCTCCCCTCCCCAGTGGTGAGCAATGTCAGTTCCAGGCATGCCTTGCTTCATGACCGGCTTCTCAGGTGTCCCTTCAACAGGTCTTGGGCTGATAAAGTGCAAATTTCTGTATGCAAATAGCATGAGGCTATACCTCCTTTCCTACTAAGAAGGAAACCTGTCAACAAGCTTAGAAAATGGGTGGAAAACCCTTGTCTTCCCAGCACATCCAACATTTATGGTAACAAGTGTCTGGGGCAGGGGGTGCCTCTCCCCTCAAGGAGGAGAGGCAACCAGTGTATGATCCACTTCTTCAAGTCCTGGGAGAGTGGAAGTGCTTGAACAGGTACAACCCAGTTCTGGTTTTGGTAAAAGTCACATTCTGCTTATTTGTTTCAGTGGCGGTTTGTTTTTTGGTGCTCCTGACTGAGCGGTTTCAGCACCTGAGGAAAACCCCAGTCTGGTGGTTTTCGACGTTTCTGGGGCCTCAGCTCCCATCAGAAGCAGTGACCCTGGTTGTAGACAATGGTACCTTTCCTGGTGGGAGTCAGGTATAGGCCTACCGGCACCATTTTCTCACTTTTCAACCGAGAGCCACAGGCACCATAGACACTCTGCATTTCCTTCCCCTGAGCCTTTAGTGGAGCAGCGCGAAAAGTCACTGTTGGGGACACTGGGTGACCGCTCTAGGGTGAGGTGCCTGGTCCAGATAGTGCACGAAGGGAGGGGGGGTGGCATTTACAGTTGGAAGATTCCCAACTAGGCACTGGCCTATGAAGAGGTCCTGGGTCCCTGAGCGTTAGAGGTCAAGCTGGCTTCTATGTTATAGGAGGAAGCCGCCTTGGGATTTTGCTCTTAGTTCTCTGAGCTGCAGTGGCTCTTTATTTAACTTGATTGACAGAAAATAACAAAACACAAAACCCACCGTGGAAAGGGGTGGCAGAGATGGAAGCAACAAAGGGATTGCCCAAACTGTGCCCAAACACAGTGCCCGGAAGCTGTAAGCTTCCTGGGGAAAAGGAAGGCGGGGATGCTCGGTTCCAGAGGGCGGGCTTGGGGCTCGGGGTGAGGGTGGGATTGCAAGATGTCTGCCGCGCGGGCAGGGGACTGAGGGTGGAGGGGCCAGGGCGCAGGTACGGTCTCTGGCCGCCAGGAGGCCCCCACACGGGCTCGGAAGTCGCGTCCTGGAGAGCGGAGCAGGGGAGGGGCGGGGCGGGGCGGGGGCCCGGGCTTGGCTGCTACCCTGGCAGGAGGAATGTGGCCTTTGGCTTGTCCCCAGTCCGCATTCCGGGCCGGCGCAGGAATGTGAACAGGGTGTACGCCGCGCGCCCTGAACTCCTGAGTTTGTTCCCCTCGTGTCGGAGAACGCCAGGCAGCGGCTTCAGGGAAGGCCCCCTCTCTCCCACCTCTCTCACAGGACCTGCAGCGCGGCTGGGTGGAGGATAGGGTCCCAAGGGCTGCCAGGCCAGGGGGTATTCAGCACTAGGCAGGGCCTTGACACCAGGTGTGGTTTATAAAAGAGGGAAACCAAAGGCTGCTGAGGCACCGATAAAACCGGCTGACTGGTAGCCTGCCCTTCTCTACCACCAGTCTAAAGGACAGAGGTCAAACCCTAAGATTTGTGCATTTTGGGGGCATATTGTGGACAGCAAGGCCTGGAGAGAGAGAGGAAGGGAAAGTAGATGATTCAGTTTGGGATTAGGCTCTTTCTGACCAGTGAAGATGTGAACACCCAGGAGTAAGCATTTAATTAATTCAACAAATGTTTACTGAGAGTCTGCTCCATGCTAGTCCTGGAATTAAATTTTTGGAGCACGCACATGAACAGAGTATCCTCTGTCCTTGAAGAGCTGGTATTCTGATCTTAGAGACAGTGGCTGAAATACCCAGAGAGAGTGGGGAAGTCAAGACGATTGGGAACCTGGTTTATTAGAAATAACCCAGGAGAGCTAACCCAGGAGAGCTTCCTGGAAGAAACTGCAAGAGGACCTGAATGGCCAGTAGGAGTTACCCTAAAAGATGGGGGGAAAATGTTCTAGACAGAGGTGCCCTTGCATGTATGGAGGCTGACAGAAGAGCATGTGGTCAGCGGCTCCCAAGTAGAGCTTGGATGTGCTCTCCTGGCCAGTGCCTGCCAGACAAACAGTTGAATCAAGCAAGGATCTGAGTGTCCATCTCAGTCTGCCACAGAATATTGATTGGTTTATGGAGTCACCAAGAGGTGAAGTTCTTGTGCAGGAGGTGCAGTTCTTGTGAAGAGGATAAGGAAGATTGAGATTCAGCATGCTGCTTTGGAGTATTGTGGGAATGCAGCCATACGGTTCATCTGGCATGGTACCTAGCACCATGCTTGGTAGACAGTGGCTGGTCTTTCACCACCTTGACTGGTTTGACTCCTTCTCTTCCCCTTCAAGGTAGTGGTTTCTGCTTTGGAAAAGGGCATTTGTCCTGCCATTCATCCCTGTAAAGGTGCTTGACTGAGGGGTGCACGCTGTGGGTCTGGTCGTGGAACTTCCTGGGTTTTTTGCCCTTTCCTGTTTGGGGAAGAGAGAGCATGCTGCAGATGGACGGGTGTGGTTGACCATCATAAAGGGTCCAGAATACACCCCAGGCATCTGGTGCTGTAGGTGCTGGGGGCAGAAAGAGGGGCCTCCCTGGAGATGCACTGTGAGAGCATGGACTAAAGATAGGATGCAAGAAGCAAGAAGGTTCAGGGACAGGAAGGCTGGACTTGGGCTGTAGTCCAGGAAAGGAGATAAGAGCTAAAGGGGGTAGGACAGGACAGAAGGCATGCTGGGATACAGAGATGGGGAGGCAGATGTGACTAGGTGCTTCAGCTGGTTGGCTGTGCTGAGTGGGGCCAGGGCTCCAAATGCAGTTAGCTCCTCACCTGGGGCCAGTCATTATGAAGCTGAGCACAAGAGAACTCAGATCATGGCTTCTGTGCTCCAAATGTCCCTGAGTGATGGATCAGGAGTGCTTGCATCCCGCAATTCCTTGTATGCCCCCCCACTCCCAGGAATGCACAGGGACCTAAATTCTTCAGTACAAAGGAAAAGCTCAGGCCTTGGAATGGCCATTCCACATTGTTCCTTGGCAAACACAGGAAGATGGGTTTCCTTTAGCTTTGTGGTGCTGACATCTGAATCCGGACCCCTCCTCCAAGCTTTCGGGTGGGGGAGGGAGGTAAAGGACCAGGCAGTAGATGGAAAATAAACACCATCACTCTGCTCTGTCGACTTATTTCATGTTCTTAGAATTTCCTCTCTTGGATTCCGGCTTTGTTATTTTAAAATTCCACACATTGGCTGGGAAAATCCCTTGTTGCCATTGCTATGGAGAGGCCACTCTGGGAGGGGGGGCACAGAGTCCTGGCACCCCAGGATAAGCACTCCCCACCCTTTTATCCCCACCCCAGCAAGTCTGCAGCCTGTGTCCTAGTGCGCTCCTGAGTCAGCCTGGGTGAGCGAGACTCTTGGGGCTGGGTGTGTGTGCTCTGTGTGAGCATCTTTTCCCACAGTGGGGATGTGGCAGTGTTTTGGGTCCAGCTGTCGGTGTTTGGTCCAGCTGTGTGGGTGGGTCCAGGCCAGAGCAGTGACAGCTCTGTTGGGAAATGGTGGGACCTCCAAAGGGGACTCCAGGTGGCCTGGTCAGTGCACATACTAGAGAGCTGCCCCATACCCACATGACCAGGACTGCCCTCTCTCTTGGGCTCTGTGGTGGACACGAGGGTGATGTGTTTCCCTGTTAGGGTGGCTTCTGCCTCTCCTGACACCCACCGCCATCAGAACCATCATTATAGAGCCTCCCTGGTTGCGTCTTAGTGCTACGACTGCTACGGTGACCTGAGTTTGACCCCGACCAGGGAGGGGACCCACATGGCACAGCAGACCTCTCCAGTCTTGCCCACTGCTCCCTCAGCAGTGTGTTTCAGGAAATCCACCTGTTCTGTTCCCACTCTGTCTCTAGCAATCCTGCTACCCACCCCCCTCCATATGTCTGGACCATACCTCAGGTCTTCTATGCAATAATAAAATTTCAGAAAGAAAAAAAAGCCCAAATCATTACAGCATTTCTTTCCTTCAATTCATTAATTCATTTCACAAATATTTGCTGTGTGCCTGCAAGAGTCAGACACTGTGCTGGGTGCTGGAAATTCAGAGATGAATGGACTAGAAAAATTGGGGATAATCTTAGGATCCCAACAATTCATGACACAAAGAGTAGGTTACGTGTATGGTACAGGGCTGCAACTAGGGTAGAGCAAGTGAGGTACTTGCTTTGGGAACAGAATACAAGGGGATATCAAAATAACTTAGTAGTCAAGATAAAAAATACTTTAGTATTTAAAGATATTTTAATACATAGTTAATGAAAAAATGACCCATGGTGAATAAAATAGCAATATTGTAAATAAAGCAGATCGGTAGGAATTTCTATGCTGGGAGATGAGGGAAAAATCAGTACTACTGACCCTGCGTCCAGAACTGAACACAGCAGTGACGAAGCGTGATGCTGCAGAAACTCGGTCAGGGAAGTTTTCTTATTGACATATAAAGAAACAGCATATTGTTGGGTGGGAAATGGAAGATTACAGGTATATATATATAAAGTATGGTCCTATGAAAAATATATCTAGGTATTGGAAACCATAAGAAATTGTGCTGAGATGTTAACATCTCTTTTCTCTCCTTTAGTGCCTTCTGTTTGTGTTTCCTGGTTAACGGCAAACGTGTCAATTTGTGTGATTTTCTTGACGGTATATAAAAAAATAACGAGAGTTACAGCAGAGTGCACAGGTCTGCAGTGTAGCCATCATGAACTTTCCAGACTATGAGAGATTGGAGAATTCCCCAAGTCAACCTCCTCAACATGGGCAAGAGCAGGATTTCCACTCTTACTTTATAGAGGAGAAATTAACACTCAGCACAAGGTGGAGGGACTCAGAGAAGAACACCCATTTGGGGTATAGTGGGACCCACCTTTGCCTGTAGGCCTGCCCCCACTAAGATCCACATCACACGTCACCACATCACCCCCAGGATTCACATTACACATCCCCTCCTAGGACCCACATCACCCATGGACCCTCCACCAGGACTCACATCACCCATGGATCCCTAGGACCTGCATCACTCATGGCATGGCATGCAGGGGTCTCTTGTTTCCCAGTTTCTTCAAGGATGAACCTTCTGATCTCTCTTCTTCATGGCCCAGCTGCTGTCCATTGGTCAACCTCTTCCACTGATGCTTTTCTCAACCAATAGGAAGAAAACCTGTAAGAAATATTTGGGTGGATGTGTCTCATCTCTCTCTGGGCCCTCAGCGAATGATGAGTGGGCTTGTGAGTGAGAGAGTGAGAAAGTATTTCCAATGTTATGTTTTTCTCTCTGGCACAGACACACCCTGTAGACTGGCATGAATCATAAGTAAATCCCAAAAGCCCCCATCTGCCTGGAAATGCCTAGTGGTATTTCCCAGGTTCAGAAACCATCAACCCTGCATGCCAGCAGGCTTAGCTCTTCTCTGCCCAGCCAGAAACCTCTTGCCCATCCCATAGAGGAGGCACTGAGGGAGAGGGATCTGTGGCAGAGCTGTGACTGCTCGAACCTGGAGCCACTCTGGGGGTGTGTTCATACAAGCCTGAGCAGAGACCTTCTTAAGTGCCCTCTCTGCAACTTAGTAGGCCTGTCTGGAGCATGAGACCTGTAGGGAGAGAATAGAGGCCTTTTCTCTCCTAAGAAGCAGGTTCCTTGGCTCCAGTTTGCCTTTAGCAGTATGTGATCTCCGCTTGTGTGCCTGTGGTATTAAGTGTAGATGTGGCAGATAGCTTCTCCCAAAGATGGCCATCATGGTGTTTTCCTTGCAGTTAGCTATGGTGTTGTAAGCAAGAAAGTTATGACTAATGACATGTATTCTAGAATGAAAAGTGGAATTACCATGTAGAAATTTCTGGACGTTTCTTAGGTAGTATCCTTTCTTGTCTCTTTCTCCATCCTGATCCCTGTAATGCAGATCGGATGGCTAGAGCTCATGTAGCCTTCTTGGGCCATGAAGATATGGGGAGGGGAAAGCTTTAAAAACTACTAGAAACCCAGAAGCTATGAAAGAAAAAATGAACATATTTGACTAGATTAAAATCTGATATTTTTTGTGTCAAAAGTTAATACAAGCACAACAGATAAAGACATCTAGAAACTGTAGATAAAGAGAAAGGGCACAAAGAAACTCTACAAATTGACAAAAAAAAAGGATAAATGATTCAGCATAAATATTGGCAATTTATGGAAGAGCAATTCCAAAAAACCAAAAAAAAAAAATATGAAAAATCAACAGTAGTTAGTGAGATGATAATTATCACAAAATGACCTGCAGAGACAGTCTTCCCATATGATATTAATGGACATGTACATTTTTATAGCCTTCTAATAAAATAAATCTGGCAACTTCAATTAAAATTATTATGTATTTAGTGATTTTATATTATTCTAACTGTATATTAGAAATTTTACCACCAATATATTATCATCTATCCTCAAATATACATACAGGATAATGATAATTATTGCAGCTTTGTCCAGTGTCCAATAATCAGAATCAAAGTGAATGTCCATTTATAGGCACATGGTTGAATAAGATACAGTGAATCTATATCAAGGAATATTATGCAACCACCAAAAAGAATGAAATGATAAATTCTCATTAGATATTGATGAGTAAGACAAACAAGGTGAAGAAAAGCGTATCTAGTACTTAATTAAAACAATTACTTAAAAAAACTATGTATGTTATATGTTTTATTAGTTGGGGTACCTCCAAGAATCAGTTACCAAAATGGGATTATACTTTCAAGAGGTTTATTGGGGAAAATTCCTGTGGGTGGAAATGCGGAGTTTGCTGGAGGAGGCTGGCAGAGCATCAAGCTAAGAACTGTAGTTCAGGAGTGTTCTTCAAAGTCCCTGGTTTGTGAGGCCCTGTGTCCTTGGTACAGACCTGCCTTAGTCCCAGCCCTGAACAGTTATTGATGAGTTAATGGAGGAAGTCTTGCCTCAGTGCAACTGCTACAGAAGTCTAAGACATTCACACATGGATAGGCTGCATATACGTGTTTACTAGGATATATGTACATGTATGCATATGGATATGTGTGTATGTGCATATATGTTTGTATGTGTGTGCATTTGTAGATGTAGAGATAATTATAGAAGGATACGCACTAAGTGGTCACATGTGGTAATAGGAGGGAGTTCTACAAAATAATAAAACCAAAAGAAGAAAAGGTAGCACTGAAATTCCAGACTCCTATATTCAGCTCTCCACGACATCTGAAGAAGCACCTCAACTTGAACAGTTTTTAAAAATTAATTTCTGAGGGCCTCCCTGGTGGCGCAGTGGGTTAAGCAACGCACTATGAGGCAAACTGCAGCCACTGCAGCACGAGTTCAATCCCTGCTGCCGGCCAAGGGGGGACCCACATGGCGCAGCAGACCTCTCCTGCTGTGCCCGCTGCTCCCCTCAGCAGTGTACTTCTGTTGATCTGCCTGTTCTGCTCCCTGCTCTCTGTGGTGAATCCTCTCACCTCCCCCCACACCTCTGGCCTGTACCCCAGTGCTTGTATGCATAAATAAATAAATCTTTTAAAAAATTAATTTCTGAGTTTGACCCATTCCACTGACCAGCCGTCCCCAGCAGCCCTCCTCCTGTAGCCTGCTCCACTACTCCTCTCCCACCCAGCCCTGATTCTTATTTGTTTACAGATGATCTGTTTTCTTTCTGCTGGAAGTCTTTAAAATCTTTTATTTTTTTTTCCATTTTGTGGTCATTGGCACACTTTAATATCCCAGATGAAGTCCATTCAACACATGAAAAATATAGGAAATTTCACACCAAGATCATTTCTAATTTAACATTTGTGGCCACTTTTAGAGTAAGCATTACATATAAATATCGCATTTTATAGTTCTTGGACTTCATAATTTTATACTTTGATTTTTGTAGCTCCTTTTAATGTTTTACATATTCCACCTTGTTCACTAGATTAACAATAACCTTAGCTGCACCACTTTAGATTGTTGGAAGAGTAAAAGAGCAAAGAGTGATGTAGCTCCTCCCTCTTTGTGAAAATGAATGAAATGTGTTTAGCACGATTTTAAGAAAATAGTTTTAAAACTAGGGTTACATACATGGAATACAAAATTAACTCTTTCAGTGATGCTCAAATTGAGTGACACACCATATTTTCTTTTTCTTTTTGAAAGGAGGCTAAAATCTGGGACCCTCTAATCTTCTTGACATTAGTAGGTACATTACAGTCTTCCTTCTTTGTGCTGTCATTTTTTTTTAATCAAGCCCTAAACATTGTATTGTGCATTAATTTATTTGGTGCATTATTTTTAAAAAAGATTTATTTATTTATTTATGCATTAAAAAAATGGGGTGCAGGCCAGCGTGTGGGGGCAAGAGGACTCACCAGAGACAGAGTGGGGAGCAGAACAGGCAGATTGACTTAAATACACTGCTAAGGGGAGCAGTGGGCAAGGTAGGAGAGGTCTGCTGTGCCATGTGGGTCAGCTCCCTGGCCAGGGATAAAATTCCATGCTAAAGTGGCTGCGGATGTCCCACAGTGCGGTGCTCAACCCCTTGTGCAACCAGGGAGGCCCTTGGTGCATTATTTTAATATTCTTTGAAAAGCTTTGTATTTGTTTAGTTGTCCTGTGAAGTCATTCCCACTTTGTTTTATCTGGCTTCTATGTATTTCTAGATTGGTTCTAGATCAGTGTTTAGTCTAGAGCTAACATATCCTCCTCAATAAGGTGGGACTCCTCAGAAAACTCTACCTATCGTGCAGTCTTCTCTCATTGATGACTTCCATTTGGAGTGTATTTTTGTGTATGGTTTTAGTGAGTGATCCAAACTCATTCTATTATGTGTGGCTTTCCAGTTTTCCCAGTACCACTTATTAAAGAGATTGTCCTTTCCCCACTTTATGATCATAGCTGTTTTATGAAGGATTAGATGCTGGTTTGTACATGGATTTATTTCTGGGCTTTCCATTCTATTCCATTGATCCATGTAACTGTTTTTGTGCCAAAACTATATTGTTTTTAGTACTGTTGCTTTAAAGTAAAGTTTGAAATCTATTTCTCTCCTTTTTTTTAGGGTGCTTTTGCAATTTGAGCTCTTCTGTAGTTCTATACAAATTTCAGTATTTTAAAAAATTTTCTTTGTAAAATATTGCTGGTGTTTTGATGAGGATTGCATTAAATTTATACATCATTTCAAGCAGGATAGTCATTTTGATTATATTGATTCTCTCCATCCATGAGTATCCGCTATCCTTCTACGTCCTTATACTGATATCAAAATCCCTTAAAAACATGTAATTCTCATTGTATAGAGATGTATACAAAGTTTTACAGACCTCTTTAGGTTGGTTATTTTGAGGTACTTAATTCTTTTTGAGGCAATTAAAACGGAATTATTTTCTTAATTTCTTTTGTTCTTGTTCATTGTATGTCAGAAGGCAATGAATTTTTGTGTGTTGATTTTGTAACTTGCCACTTTGCTTCATTTCTCTACTGTTTCTAGTAACCTTTTGATGGAGTCTTTAATACTCTGTATACTTTGTCTGGCTCCCATTCTTAATGAGAAAGCTTTCCAAACACCCTAATTTTAAAGTATAGAATATATTAATTGCAAAAACTTTTTATAAGAGAAATATGATGCAAATTTGAACAGACATTTAAGAAATAGAATTTATGACATGAAGAGGAAATTTAAAAACAGATGAAATAAACAATTTCATAATTAACTGAAATGTAAGCTATAATTTAAAATTTAAATAACATTATTAAAGGATAAGATCTGATTGCAAACATTTTAAATAATAAAGCCAACCCATCAGGATCAAACATTTTTGCCTCTATGAGCAAAACAAGATCATTGTTTTGATATAAATTGTAAAAAGGTGAATACTAATCAGTGAATAAAATGCATTTCTAAGTTATTCAGAGACAGCACGCGTTCCTTTCTGAAAGGAATGCCACATACTCTGAAACCTCACCACACTTGTCTTGTGGGGAGTCTTTCCCCATGTATCATGCTGGGTACCTGAGAGGCTCTGGAGACCTGAAAGTTTCCTTATGATATTTTTACATTATTTTCCCTTTGGAGAGGGAAAGGTTTGCAGGAGGGGGCTGCTGAGGGGACCTGGCTTCCCTTTCAATTGGCCCATCAGAGTGCTTGCCACTGAGTCATTCTTATTATCTGCACTTTTCTAGGGAGGAGGCTTTGCTGCCAAGGTGCCCATGGCTGCCTGGTGAGTCAGAAATGAGGTTCCCATCCCTTTATCCCCACCCTGGAGTCTGGTTCCCAGGTCCGAGTTCCCAGGCAGTCAGTGAGAAGACAAGATGGCACAGCAGTATGGGCTGGGGAGGTTTTCAGTGGTGTTTATTTTTTCTTTGAGTAAGATGTCCGTGGACTCCTTAGAGTCCTGGATTGTAATACAATGAAGCCCACTCACACTCCTGTCCCACAGTCAGGAAGCTCCCTTCACAGAAGCTACTTGTTTACCTCAAGGAGTATTTTAATGAAAAAAAAAAAAAAAAAAAAAAAAAAACCCAAACACCAAAAAACGTAAATAAAGGTCCACATTTCCTTATCAGGATAAGGTGTGTTTTGGAATTCAGAATTCAAGGAATGTAGAGAGGTAGTATGTGTATGTTATGCCACAAACCCAGTAAGTCTGTGATAAAACATATTAATATTTCCTAACATTTCTGTACCAAGCAGGACAAATAAACCAAGATCAGCCTTAGGTCAGATAAGTTCAGTTAAGATTTTGATATCACAATGAAACCAAAAGCTGGTTCTTTGAAAAAGTAAACAAAATAGATAAGCCTCTAGCCAGGCTAACAAAGGAAAAACAGGAGAAAACACAAATAGACAG
>JAGFMF010011876.1:746215-798520 GCA_019455555.1 Galemys pyrenaicus
CTCCTCTCCTCTCCTCTCCTCTCCTCTCCTCTCTCATTTTCTTTATTCAGTTTTTTGTTTACTGCTTTTCCCTCTTCCTCTCCCATGGAATGTAAGCCCCAGAGGGCAGTTTCTTTGCTTTGTCATTGAAGTACCCAAACATCTAGAATAGTGCCTGGCATATAGTGGGTGCTCAGTAAATATTTGTTGAATTAATTAAACAAATAATAACATAGATAAGTGTAAAATTACTAATGTGTTAAGTGCTGGCTAGAAAGAATGAGCAAAATTATCCCTGAACTCCTCCCGGCTCATCAACTCTGTAATTTTCCTTTGTTTTTCTTTGAAACATCATTCAATTATCCTGTGTGGTCAAGACCGTTCCTTTCTATTTGTGTTATCTTTGTGTCTTTTCCCACACATTTCTCTTCTCTGCCTTAGGACCCGGCACCCAGATTCTCTGTCATGTTCCTAAGAGTCAGGGCAGTAGGGTGGCAAGTCACGTATTCAGCCAGGACCAGCCACCAAGTCTCTTCAGAAGCTGAGATAATGGGACTTTAGAACAACTGTAAAAATACCTAACATGCCTATACAAATTCAATCAGCAGAGTCAGGAGGTGCTGAGGCTTCTGGCCCCTCATGGGAGCCAAGGGACAGAGAATTCCGAGGAAAGAGTGCTACATGGTGTTAGGTAGTAAACATGCATGTGCGTGCATGTGTGTGTACGTGCATGCACGTGTGTAAAAGAAATGGCGCCAGTGACCATCCCTGGGATCCTAGCAGGGACCAGAAAAGCCACCTCACTGTGGCAGATGGACAACCACATCAAAGGACTAACACTTCAAAGAAAGGCTGTGTCAGGTAGTGCCCTGGGAGCAGCCAGGCCTGCCCAGAGGGCCAAGGGGACAAGAGCCTTAACCAGCCATCAGGACCCTGGGCCACCCCCAGGATGGCAGGGGTAGAAGCGTTCTTCCTCCTGTCTCTACCTTCTCTCCCCAGGTGACCTTTGACATCTACCTATTGGGAATGAACCCCAGTCAGGGTGACAATGATATTTGGAAGCCAGAAAATGCCACAGATGAAGAGCACCTTGGCTGACTTGGTTGGTGAAGGAAGGAAAGAAGGGACAACAACTGGCCAGGGTGAGAGCAGGGACGGGACAGCAGGAGAGAAACAGGCCTCATTGAAATTGGCTAGAGTAGAAGCCCAAGAAATACAAGATGGGCCTGGGAACACAAGAGATGGATTTTCTGATTTTCCTGTGCCCTTTCCCCAGGAGCCAGGAGACAGAAGAACAACCCACAAGACTGGGTTGAGGAGACTTCTGTGTTCTCTAGAGTCAGGGGCTACCTGTCAGGCTTTTCCTGATGCCTCACCATTGCTTGGTGCCCCAGAACCAAGGAGCACCTCTTTAAATGTGCAGGGGCAGTGCTCGGTGAGCAGGGCTGGGTGGGTGCAGATGGTTCCACTGACGGTTTGGCAGGGAAGGGAGAAGGAGTAGCAGAAGCCTGGTACGTGCCTCTCTGCTAGGGCAGGGGAGGCTATTGGCAGGGACCAGAGAGATGGGACACTAGGTCAAAGAGGCTGCAGGGAATGAGGTCCAACAAGAGTAGCATGAGCTGGGTTAGAGTTGGCACAGCACAGCAGAATGAGACAGGAAGTTGTCAGCAGTGACTGAGGTCAAGTGGTGGGGAAGGTGGGGGAAGGGCCCCAGGAGCCCACAGAGAGGAAAGAATGCAGGGAATGTTTTCTGTTGGGTTTGACTCTAGGGTGGGATTGTTTGTGGGTAGATTGTCAACCCTGTCTCACATGACTTCTGTGTTTCTGATGCCCCCAGATCCACTCCCTTTTGTATGACCTTCAAAGCCTCCAGTACCAGTACCAGCGCTCTTTTCTGGGCCCTTCTAGCTTTAACCCCAGACCCCTGTGCTTCCTGTAGCCATGGCTTCTTCCTTCCGTAGACTTTGCACATTCAACCCTCCCAATAAAATGTCACTACTTCCTGCAAGCTTTCCCCATACACGCTGGTGACCCCTGAATAGCTTTTTTGTCTGGGAGTAGCCCTTTTTCTTTCTTCCTTTTTTTTTCAAAGATTCATTTATTTATGCATAGAGCTGGGGTACAGGCCAGAGTTGCAGGAGGTAAGAGGATTCACCAGACAGAGTGGGGAGCAGAACAGGCAGATGACTGAAATCCACTGCTGAGGAGAGCAGCAGGCAAGACAGGAGAGGTCTGCTGCGCAAGCGTGTCCCCTCCCTGGCTGGGAATCAAACTGGTGCTGCCGTGCGACAGATGCTTCACAGTGCTGTGCTCAACCTGCTGTGCCACCAGGGAGGCCCGAGTACCCCTTCTTATACCAGACCCAAGCCACACAGATGATCCAAAGCCACAAGCAATGTGCATAGACTGGAGAACGCTCTTGTGAAGGCTGGCGTCTCCCCATTCTCCTTTATCCAAGTTTATGTGAAACCCAAATAAAAGCCTACCTTCCAAATGCAGGGACAACACTAAAGTGAGTATTCACAAAGCAGAGGGAAGTGAGGCTTTCAAAGTCAGGCTCCAAGCCTACAGTCCAGACGGGTAGGCCCCAGGTAGACTCCTTGGAAACAGTAGCTCCATCAGGGACTGAAGAATTCCATGGCCCAACACATCTCCCCATGCTGTACATGCCTGAGCATCCATGAAAACCCCTCGCTTCTGAAAATTTCTGTAAGAAAGTGCCTGTTTGGGTTTACTTAAGCCGTCACATCCCAAGTTTACATGACCAGGAAATGCATTGTGCACATGGTGACATGAGTGTGACATCTATTAACCTTGCCCAGAGTTCTAGGATTGAACAGACTTGAACCTCCTCTGGGCCTGATGTGCCATGTGACTTCAGATGAAGTCCTTGCCCACTCTGAACCTGTTTTCAAAATAAGGTCCTTATGCAGTCAATGAAAGTGCACGCAAGTTGGTCTGGGAAGATGTAACACAGGACATTTGAATCACGCTAGCCTTGTAGCTATGATCTAGGATTCCTGGGAGCTCCCTGGAGGCACAGTCCTGGGTAGTATGTCCAGGAACCCTGGCGGGAACCCTATGCTGCAAAGTGTCCAGAGCCCCCTCTTGGCAACAAGCATTTTCTGGGGTCCATGGTGTTCTCTCTCCAGGCACATCTTGCATCCCTCTGTCTTACATTCTGGTCATTTTCAAAGAGACCTGTTTCTCTCCTGCTGCCCTGTCCCTGCTCTCATCCTGTCTGGCTTCTTCCCTTCTCTCACCAACCAAATCCACTAAAACACTCTTCCTCTGTGGGAGTTTTCCGGCTTACTCCAGATCACCTGTCTCTGCTCCATGTTCCTATAGAAACTCTGCTTCATATATTGTGAGTTTTATCCTCTGCCTCTTGCCAAGGTGCCCTCCCATGGGTCAGGCTGCTGCACCCTCTCTGCCCAGTGCAGTGAGGCAGAATAGAAAGTGGTGCTCCGACACGTGATTCTCCTCTGGCCTGATTCCTGGCATCCCCTCACCCCCCCTCTTCTTTCAGGGAGCTGTGGTTTGCGTCATCCTTCTGCGGCTGAAACGATGAGTCACACGTCCTCCACTTGGAGAAAATACCCCTCCTGGGAGCATGGAGGAAGTGCCCCAGACTTTGGCTGGGCTTTGTCATAGGGACAATGAAGTTTGGGTGGCAGGTACCTGGGCAAGGGAAGATGAGGTAGGGGACTCCCCTCCCACCTACATTTCCACCAGCTGGGGTTGTGTAGAGGGCCAGTGATGTGCCATCAGCTGAGGCTGGTCTGGGGGACTTGGGCACCCCTGTCAGAAGCTGAGCTATGCAGAGGCAAGCATGGGAGAGGAGAGTGCCCATAACAATCCACTCCCACTGCCTGATAGTTGATGGAACCAGGGTGCCCCAGCTCACCAGGGAGCTGGTAGGGAACAAAAGTCCAGGTGAGCCCCTCCAGAAGCCTGAGGTAGGAGGCAGGCAGCAGCACTGACATGGGTATGGGTGAGGGCAGGGACCAAAATGGGACCCTGGGGCTTTTTAACTCAGCTAGACCAGCCCAACAGGAAGCCAGGCTTTGGATGTCCTGTGGGGTGGGGAAGGCTTGCAGTCTAAGCCCAGTGTTTCAAGAAGCCTATATAAGCAGATAAGGAGGATTCCGTTATGAGTGAGGCCTGCCGATCAGGCCTCTTCCCATGCTCGGGGATTCTGAGCAAGTGTGCACTCGATCCCCCCATGGTCACTGCCCAGTGAGGAATCTGCTGGGATGGGTGCCCTTGGGTGGAGCTGCCTGTGGACAACATACTTGCCCAGGTCCCTGGCTGCCTTCCCCAGTCCTCCTGGGTCACTGCTGGGAGCTTGAAGCAGGAGCTGCCAAAGAAATACCAGAGTGCATAGCACTGTGGACTTCGGGGTGAGGTGGCGTGCTGACACGGTGAGTCTCTGGAATCTCCTAAAATGCAAAACTGATCTTGCCACTCCCTGCTTCTAATTCTTCCCTGGTGCCCTCTTGGCAATCAGGATGGCATTCAACTCTGGCCTTGCCTATGAAGCCCTCATGAGTGGTCACAATCAGCCTCATCTCTCACTCTTCTCTAGCCCCTAGATCACTTTCCCTTTCCCTCTGTCCCAAACAACTTGAGCACTTGGCCTTGGTACTCAAAAGCAACCAGCCCCCAGCTTGGTCCTGCTTATCCACCACTTGCTGCTCCAGGAGGGGAGTGGTGCTGATCCCATGTAGTCCTCCCTGACTGTCCACAGCTCCCACCTTTCCCCTGCCAGCTTAGTGTACCACTGAGTGGGCCCAGATATAACCCTTTAGGTCAAGTCACATAGGATCCCAGGGTACCAGCCCCCCACAGCAAAGATCTTCCCTCCCACCCTACAGGTTCAGTCCCAGCCATTATTGCTCCTCTGAGCCTTGATGAGAGTCTTTGGTCGCTGAGGGCACAATAGGGATGTCCCAGGCCAGGACTGACACCTTCCATGTTGATCCCACTGGGGAGGGATCCTCTATGAGGTCCCAGGTCCTGGCCCCTTATTTCTGCTCTGAGTCCTCTTATCTATAGATTTCCCCACATCTTGGTTCCCTCCATCTCAGGGCCATCACTTCCCTACAGCTTGGCTTGGGCCACCTCATTCCTCTCCTCTCCCTGATCAAGGACTCTTGGCTTGAGTTTGCTGTATGACCTGTCATCCTTGTCTGAGACCTTGCCCTCCCGTCTCGGGGGCTGTCCTGGCACTAGGTAGCTATCACAATGGTCCTTGTGAGAGCTTCTCAAGTGGTCACATTCACTACAGCTCCCTTTCCCAGCCTCCGCCCTGCGCAAAGCCTGGGCTAGAACTGTGTGTTCAATAGCCCCTATCCTCAGGATGCTAACAGCCTGTGGGCAAATCAGCAGGATCAGATGTATCCATGTAGGAGGCTGAACTGGTGCTGTAGGAGCTGGGGTAGTGGGCTGCGGGGGACAGACAAAATAGGGTTCTGGCTTGCAGAGGGTCTTAGAAGATGCATTTGAGTCTTTGCAGACTGGTCATTTGACCTCTGCCCTTCACCTGCTCACACCATCTCCTCCCATGATCACACTCACTGACCTCTGACTACAAATTCTGGGGTACATGTCCAGTGCTTTTGCTTTGATCTGACCTCCTGTTCTGTGACCCCCGTCATGGGCTCCACATGGGCCGCCCTCTCGACTGTCCCTGGATGAGAGCCCTTGTGCTCAGTGTACCAAGCCCATAACTTGAGGACTGCTTGGGGAAGGAATGCTCTGACCCTGGGGAGGAAGCTGCACCTCTGGTCCTATGCAGCCGAGGGGCCCCTAAGGAGTCTTCCCCCTCACTTCTCTGTCTCTCTCCTCACCCAACCAAAGGGCTCTTTGACTTCGTTCCATTGAAGTCGTGAGTTGATGTGTTTGTTTCCAGCGCTGCCCTGCCCTCCCGTGGGAGCAGAGGGCATGGTACCTACAGCAAAGACAACCCACTATATGACCCCTGGCCCCTCCCCTACAAACACCTCTCTCCCATACCCTCTCCTCCCTCTCCCTACCCCCATACCTTCCTGTTATCAGGGCCCAGGTAGAGGAGACTGAGCTGTCTACCTGGCTGAGGTCCATTCTTACCTGCTGAACACCCAAGGGGCAGAGTAAATGCTACAAGTGGAAACTGGATAACCCTTACATCTGGTGAGCATCCTGCCACCCCCTGGGTCCAACCTGGTACATCTCACACCAGCTAAGGATGATCTTGGATGCACTCGGGTCCTCAGCAACTGCCCACTTCCCTCATGTCTAGAACCTGGTTCAGAGGCCCTTCCACTCAGATTCTGCCTCTCCCAATCTAAGCTTTGGTCCTAGGAAATGCCTTTGTTCCCCAGTGAGGCTGTGTCAATCCACAGCCTGTGTCTTTATCTACAGCTTTTAAGGATTTGTCTAAAACATGCCCTGGGGACTTCCTTGTGGCGCAAGGGGTTATGGCACAGCACTAGAAACATCTGCAGCCGCTGCAGCACAAGTTCGATCCCCGGTCAGGGAGGTGACCCACATGCTGCCGCAGACCATTCCTGTCTTGCCCGCTGCTCCCCTCAGCAGTTTATTTCAGTCAATCTGCCTGTTCTGTCCCCTACTTTGCACCTCTGTTCTGTACTCCCGTGCTTGTATGCATAAATAAATGTTTATAAAAAAAAAAAAAGGTGCTCTGTCTTCCCCCCATATCTCTCCATTATCAGGGAGACTGACCCACAGGCCTGAGGCCCAGGATAAACACCTGTACTAAGCAAAGTGAAACATGCTAGTTCTGTGCTACAATTGGCAGCTCTCCTCATGCTGCCTGTATCTCCTCTACCAATCATCTTAGACTAATGGCTTCCCAGAGGAGGGTGTCCACGTCTCCTCTATTGTATATCAGGGCTTGAGAAGCAAGCAATTGCTCAATAAACATATAAACTGTCATAGTCAAAACTTCTTTGATTACAAGTTTAGACAAAAAGAAGTTTCTTTGGAAAAAGTCTTACAACTGCAGGAAGAGGAAGGTGTGGGTGGACTTAGAGGGAGGGTAGCCAATTCTTGACACAGCTCCAGGACTCATCTGCACCTCCTTCCTCTCTGGTAAAGCGCATCACCACCGATGACTGGCGTTTTCCTGCTCCAAACCCATGGGGGAACTAGGTCCCTCCTTCATATTCTCAGGCTTAAGCATCCCAGAAAAAAGCTGATTGATCCTACTTGATGCAGTCACCCATTCTTAGGCCAACCACCATGAGGGGAGATCTAGGGAGATGGTAGTCCCCATTGGAAGCTCTAGTTGGAGAAGGTGAAATGCAGATCCCAGGAGGAGGCGTTGCCCTGGGGAGACAAGGTTAAACATGGCATGAGAGAATAAATGAATAAGTAAACGCATGAGCCAAGAGCAATACACAGCCTTAGAGATGATACAGCCTCTGAAGGTGTAGCTTCTGGAGTCTTTGCAAATCATTCTCACGGGTTCTTCCAAAAGCCCTTTGAGCCCACATTTCACAGATGAGGAAATGTTTGGAGTGTCACTAAGAGCAAGTGCAGTCAGGATTCCATCACCACGTGGCATACAAAATGTGTGCCCTTAGAGGCTTCCCTCCCACCTGCATATGGACAGCTGATCACTCTTGGGATGTCATCAGAGAAAAAGGGCAAGAATTTGCCTGGGAGGGAGGGAAAAGAGGACTCTGCCAAAGGTGAACTCCAAGTCCATTTCTGCACCAACTCTCTTGTTTCAAAATCTTTTCTTGCCTCAGTCAGCACTGTATGTGAGAATGTTAAGTGCTTCTTTGGGAATATGGGATTATGCCAGTCTTGCTTTAGGTTTAGACTATGGTCCCACAACAAGTACCTGAGCTTGTGACCAGAGCCAAAAGGGCCCAGGACATATAGGTCATTATTCAACATAGACATGGATGAGAGGGCCCTCGACTTGGGAGTTAGGGACAAGCTCAGTGCTCACATCCTATCCTACTTCCCTCACACACACACCAGGGGAGTCATTGCTTTTTACCATGCCTTAAGTCCTAATGCTTTCTTCAGTGCATCCTGGTCAGTTGCTATACTTGCTTCTTAAGAGCAAGGCCTGAATCTGCTCCTCTTGCCTTCTCAGAACTCTCAGCCTATAGTAGATTGCTTGTAAAGATGGCTTTAAGAACTCCTCCATTTGCTATGTATATTCCCCTTTGCAAAGTGACTCTGCTGCTTCTTCTATGAAGAGGTAGAGTCTATCTGCCTATTCCTTGGATTTGGACTTTCTTTGACCACGAGAATATAGCAGCCAAGTCCTCAAGAGACCTTGCTGCTTTTGCTCTTGTGCTTTTCCAGTCTGCCAAGCCATGTGTGAAGATGCTTGGGTAGCCTACAGGGGCATGATGGGCCTTGTGGAGTGGACAAGTGCCTTCTAAACTGAGGATTAGTAGACTAATTATAGCCAGCACCAAGAGTCACAAGTGTGAATAAGCTCATCTTGGATCTTCTGGCCCAGTGGAACACCAGAAGACCATAACCACACTAAAGACTGGGGGGTGGCTAGCAGAAGAATCCTCATCTGACCCTAGTCTCACCTGCTAGCTCACCGGATCACAGCAAATGAAATGGTTGTTTTACGCAGCTTAATTTTGAGATTGTGTGTTATCCAGTAATACCTGGTAATACATAATGGCCACAAGGCAGGTCCTAGTTGGAGTGGGTTAAATTGTGTGTTCAAAAATGATATGTTGAAGTCCTAAGTCCCAGTTCCTATTGGATGTGACCTTATTTGGAAAGAGGATCATCGCCGATGTAATTAAGTTAAGACACTGTCACAATGGATTGAAGTGGACCCTATAGGAGAAACAAAAGGGAGATTTGGATACAAACACAGGGAAGAAGGTCATGTGATAATGGCAGCTGAGATGGGGGCTGGTGGTATCAACGCAACTATAAACCAAGAAATGCCAAAGATTGTGGGGAGCCACTAGATGCTAGTGACAAAGAAGGACTCTCTCCCTTGGAGTGACAAAGTCCTGCTGATTCCTTGGTTTCAGACTTCAAGACTCCAGAAAGATGAGAAAATAACTTTCTATTATTTTGAGCACCTGGTTTGTGGTTTTTGTTTCAATAGCCCTAGGAAATTAATAGCTAGTTCTAAAGCTTTACTCAGAGAGAGCCCGGCTGGCAGAGGGAGAAACTAAGAGGCAGTTTCCATACCTCTCCTCTCACCGACTGTGGTTCCCTGCAGCTAAGTCTCCTTTGCCTGGACTCAGACACCTGTGCCTTTTCCAGGTGTTCCTGCCAGGCCTGGTGCCCATGGCTGCCTTTGAAATGCATTGTGTACATGCAAGCTCATGCTTGTGTGCACACTTTTTCTACTCATAAAAGCTGTGCAGAACTTTCAATATGCTTAGCATATTTAACATAATACATTTTTATTTCCTATTTTGCTCTCATTTAGACTTATAAAAGAGTTGCAAAAATGATGCAGAGTTCTATAACATTCACCTAGCTCCTTCTGATATTAGTATCTCCCACAACTATGTCACAATTCTGAAACTGAGAAATTAGAAATGTTGTGATACCACTCAACACAGATTTTCTTTTCTACCTGTATCATTTTTCTGTTTCAGGATCTAATCCAGTGCCTCATATTATATCAGTTATCATGTTTTCTTAATCTGCTTCAACCTGTGACCTCGGTCTTTCTCAACTATGAAATATTTTAAGAGTATTGGTCAGTTACGTCATAGAAGGTCTCTAATCTGGGTTTGTCTGGTGCTTTAACATGTTTAGATTGAGGTTATACATTATTGGAAAGGATGCCACAGGATTGGGATGTGTCCCAGTGCATGCTATCAGGAGGTACAAAATGTAAATATATCTTACTACTGGGGATGTTGTAGGATCAGTGAAAACTGTCAGGCTTTTCTGCCCTCTTGCCATTGGTGTCGATGATGGACACCTGCAATCCTGCATGCATGCCTGACGGCGGGCACCTCAAGTAGGGTGTGGGCATGCGCAAGTGGGTGTACCTGGACTGAGAAATGCGGTGTATGAGGTTAGCGTCAGGGGGATGCCAGGAGGACAAGTGTGCTGGTGGAGTATGGTGGAGCGCGGTGGAGATTGCCTGAATACAATAGATAACATCATGAAAACAGCTAAGACAACAAGGAGACTGCTTGAACTGATGAAACTACTGGTCTGGGATGGATGCAAGACCCATGTTAAGCTTGACTACTTAGTTAATGTAAAATTGGTCAGGTTTATTCCAACCTAAAGCTATCATGTTTTGGGGAAAAATATTTGGGACTTCTAATCATACTTCTTTAACTTCCACCCACTAGGCTTAGTATCTATGGGTGGATCTTGTCTGCAGAGATCTGGTTTTAATGGTTATTCTGTTTTCTCATTCCTTCTACATTTGTTAAGTGGAATTCTTCTGTAAGGGAGATTTGTCAGAAATACTTCTTTTGTGACATTAAGGAAGAGTTTTACAAGGATGCAATGAGAACGTGATAGTCACCTAACTTAGCCTGGGTAGTCAAGGAAGTCTTCCTGGAAGAGTGGAGACATTTGAGCTAATTCCTGTGGGGTCAAAAAATTAGCAGATCAAAGGATTGGATAATGGAAGAGGAAAGATGATCCAGGTGCAGGAAATAGCATGAGCTATGAACACTTAATATTGCTAGAGACAGTGTGAATCTGCATAACTGACTTTGGTTAGGTAGAAATCTTGACTGCTGGAGGTACTTCCTCACTGAAGGAAGCAGGTTCTTATTACTCCAGTCAAAGTTTTGCCAAATATAAATGAGGGCCTAGAATTGTTGAGTTTCTGGTGTTCGGGAGAATCTTGATATTGGATTTTTTTTCCTTAAAACTTCTCAATATTTTAAACATTGGCAAATAGCCCCATTCTCTTTAAAAGCCGAACAAAACCTGTGAGCAATCAGGGTTGCTTCCCCCTGCCCTGACTTTATTATTTTAGAATAATTTTAGGTTCACAGCAAAATTGAGGTTTTTCTGTCCATTTCTTGCCCCTACCCCACTCACAGCCTCTTTACCGTCAACATCTACCACATTTACTACAGTCCATGAACCTACACTGTACCACCCAAAGTCCATGGTTTACACCGGGACTCACTCTCAGCGTACAATCTATGGGTTTGGACAACACGGATAATGATGTGTCCACCATAAGAGTATCACACAGAGCAGTCTCATTGTCCTAAAAATCATCTGTGCTTTTCCTATTTACCCTGCCCTCCTCCCCTAGCCACTTGCCAGCTGTTGGGTTTTCACCTCTGCAAGCCTGGATCATAATTTATTTTTCCATTTTCTCTCTTTTTTTAAAAAGATTTTATTTATTTATGCATACAAGAGCTGGGGTACAGGCCAGAGTCCAGAAAGATGAGAGGATTCACCAGAGACAGAACCAGGAACAGAACAGGCAGACTGACCAAAACACACTGCTGAAGGGGAGCAGTGGGCGAGGCAGGAGAGGTCTGCTACGCCATATGGGTTCCCTCCCTGGCCAGAGGCAGGGATCTAACTCGTGCTGCAGTGGCTGCGGTTTGCTTCACAGTGCATTGCTTAACCCACTGTGCCACCAGGGAGGCCCTATTTATCCATTTTTTATGGTTGGACTTCACATTTATTTTCAGTTGTTCACTGTTATAAGCTGTCCTATAGTGGACATCCAGACAAACACGCTTCACACTTTCTCTGACTATGAAAGTTTGTTCTGAAGAGTCACTTGGTGCCTGTCCCCAGTGACAAATGTCCAAACCCAGTGACCTTTCCAGAACCCTCTCCTTTACCCCTCAATCCTCCTGTTCCCCTGATGCCTCAATTCTTCCTCCATGTTGCCAACTATTTTCCTCATGGTCTAGCCCAAATCCATGTGTGATTACAGGGAGAGAGTCCACACCCTTAGTAAGGAGTCTGTGAGGTGATCTGGGTTGAGGTCCCAGATCCAGAAGGGGCTCAGGTCTTGCCTGGGTTGAAAGGCACACCTGCCCCTGGTCTTGGGGGCATTCCAGGCCAGAGCTCAGTCTGCTCTGACCTAGCTTACTCTGCTGATCTGCTTCCTGGAAAGGAAGGGCCCAAGGCCAGCACTGCAAGCACCCTGGTTGCTGAAAGGACAGCAAATACATTCTTGGTGGATTCACTGAATTGCTCTGATAAGGCTGGTATGGGGGAGATAAGGCGATCAGACCTGATGCCAGAATCTAGAGAGGAATTCCCAGCACATGGGGAAGGAGGAAGCTGGGCTCCATTGCTGGAGCTGTCAGGCAGGGGCCGTTGCCCCAGCTGTCTGGCCTTGTCCAGCTTTCTTTCCATGGTGCCCTCTTCTGTCCCTGCCTCATGTTGTGTGGATTGTTTTTTTTACAGTGGAAATCAAAAGCCAGACTGAAAGGGAATGGAATGGGAAAGGGAATGAAAGGTCAAGAGGAAGGACAGCTTTCCTTGCCCCTAAGTCTCCTATTTAGGGAGACAAGGAAAAAATTTCTTGGCTTGTCTTGAAGAAGGTTCTGTCTGTCCAGGCAGGAGGTGCCCTGCTGCCTGCTGCTGGAGGGGAATGAATCATGCTCTCTGGATCTTGGATGCGCTTAAATGGAATAATAAAAGTTACCATAAAAACAATAATGTCCCTATTTACTGAATGCTTACTCTGTGCCAGGCATGATGCTAAGGGGACCTCGTGCATGATCTCATTTAATCCTCATGTCAGCACTCAGAAGTTCAGGTTAATAGCTCCGATTCAGGATGAACTGCAGGAACCTGCTGAGGAGATATATTAAGGTCAGACCTGTCAGTACAGAGAGGCTTGGCTGCCACAGTATGCAGAAATGCCCCCTCCCCTCTGTCCACACACACTTGCCTGACTGTCTTGTGTTTCCTCCCCTCCCAGGAGCCTGAGAGCACATGTCACCACCGTGAAAACATGCCCGCTTCCCCAGGCTGGGGGAATGCTTCATGTGGAGCGAGGGTACCAAGTCTCAACATCCTGGGTCTGTGCCCTCAGGTGAGATGCCCTTGACTGATGGACCGAGTGACCCAATTCCTCTCACCTAGGAAAGGCTTTATCTGATGTTTGTGTTTCTCCTAACTCTCCCTGCCTTTGTGGTTTGCATGGATTCAATGCACCAGGCACTGGTGACTAACATAATGAGCACGATTTCTAACATTGCTCTTTGGAGGCTCATGAAATCGTTTATATTCTACGTTCATTTTCTCATTCATTTGTTGTAGCTCATTGAGCACTTGCTGTACCTGCACTGCTAGAGGGGTGGACAGTCCTCTGTGAGCGGAGAAGATGTTGCCTCTGCCTTCCTGGGCTTGTATTCCCGTGGGAACAGTCCTTTATGACATACCAGCAAAAATATCCTTATATATAAAAAGGATATGTAAATATTATTTACAAAACCACATGGATTTTATCCCAGGGATGTCAGGTGAGTTTAACATCTAGAAATCAGTGTAATTCTATATCTTAATAAACCTTTTCTATATCTTAATAAATTTAAGGACAAAAGCCACATGATCATTTCAATGGTCACAGAAAAGACTTGATAAGCTTCAACACTCTTTCATGATGAAAACACTGAGCAAACCAGGAATGGAAGGGAACTTCCTAAATTTCATGAAGGGGGTAGCAACATACACACTCAAGGTTGTAACCAGAGCAATTAGGCAATACATGAATAAGTAAAATATGAGGCATCCAGTTTAGAATGGAAGAAGAAAAACTGTCTTCACTGGTAGACGACATGGTCTTTGTAATGCAGGCAGGCAATAGGGCAGAGGGGGAGGAAAGGAGAGTCCTGGAGCACTCAGTGGCTTTTTTCAGGCTTTTAATGATCTTTCTACACCATTTGTATAAGCAAGCAGGTGCAGGACAGGCAGGGTGCGGGGCACCCAGAGACTGGCAGCCTCCCAGCACCAGTGAGTCTTCACTGTCTCTGGACCCTCAGGAGTTCTCTCATGGTCTCTCCACTGCTCTCTGCTGCCCTATCCTCTGTGAAACTCTTATATGCTCAGCCTCCAGGTTCATGGGTGCCACTTACACAGGCCCACATCACACTCCAGGTGTCCGCCATCAGGAATGCATGCCCTGAGCCCAAGCTCCCAAGCACCTCCTGCATTCAAGGCCGCAGGTGATAGGCACAGAGGCCAGTGGTGCAAAAGCCTGAGCAATCTTCACTTACCCTACAGTCTCATACATAAAAACCCTAAGGGACTCACTAAAAATGATCAGGACTTGTCAACAAGTACAACAAGGTAATGAGAAAAAAGTCAATGTCGTTTCTGTCCACTAGTTATGAAAAGCCCTCAAATGAAATCAAGAAAACAATTATAGTTATGGTGTTATCATAGAAGAATAAAGTGCCTAGAAATAAATTTAACAAAGGAATTGTAAGACTTATACACAGAAAGCAACATTCTAGTGGGAACCACTGAGAAACCAACGTCAATTGCACCAGTCCTTAGGTCAGGGAGGAGAGGCAGACTTGGAACCTCAGCAGTTCTGGCCAGTTCAGGGTCCTCGGGCTCTGTGCCCTTCTGCCTTCCTGCCTGCCTGCCTTCAGTGCCCTTTCGCCCCACTTAGGAAGGGGATTCTGGGAGCCTTGGCCATAATAGCCCTACAATGAATGTCTGTACTTCTGGTTATGTACGTGGGAATTCAGTGATATGAAGTCCAAAATGGCCTCTCATTTTGAGAAAAACGGGACAGAAACACTCATCAGAGGCACTGTCTTTAGGCCTTAGGCACAGGCTGCACTTTGGAATGTGAGTTCTTTACAGCTTCCTGCTTCTAGCAGAAACACAAGTTTTGTTTTTTCTCCAGCCAATTTTTTATTTCAGGACAATCTTAGTTTGTAGAATTATTACAAAGAGAATACAAAGAGTTCCCGTGTACCTTGCACCCTGTTTTACCTATTGTTAACATCTTAATTAGTTCAGTACATTTGTCACAATCAAAGACCCAATACTGACACATTATCATTAACTAAAGTCCATGCTTTAAGCAGACAGACTTACTGATGTCCTTTCTCTGTGCTAGGACCCAGTCTAAGCTACCACAGCACCTTCCGTTATCTCGTTTCCTTGGGCTTCTCTTGCTATGACAGTGGAAAGGCAGGCTTTAGTTTCATCATGGGAACGGAGAAAGCTCCTGAGCTCTGGAGTCAGACAAACCTTGACTCAAAACCCAGTGCTACCCACACTAGCTGGGGACTTAGGGTCATTTATTTAAGTCTCCCGAAACACGCTTTCCTCATCTGTGAAATGGAAGCAGTAATATCTAACCTGCAGGGTTGTATTCTGTGAGATGATATATGGGGAACACTCAGTGCAGGGTCTGGCGCAGCTTGTTCAGCAATAAGGATATTAGCAACATGTCCACCTTTTTCTCCCATCCTTCTCATGCTGGCGCCAACCTAAGCCACTGACCCTTCCCCTCCCAATAGACACTGTACTGTGAAGACCTAACTCAGGGCTGGAATGGACAACACCTATTGAATACCTGCTGCCCCACTGTGGCTCGGTTTCCCCCAAGTTTTTTCTAGTCGAGCATACCGGTCCGCACTTCTCATCATGGTGACCTACTTGTCGGGAATGCACAAAGCTGTCTGCCCTTGGCCTTGAGTCAGCACGCTGGAGTTCTGACATACTCCTGCCCCAACCTGGTCCCACCCTCGCCTGGCGCTACTGAAAGCCTCCTGGTGAGGGGACAGGTCTCCTGCTTGTTTTTTTTTTTTTGGTGGGGGGGTGGTGGTTATCAGCATATATGAATGAACTTTGTCCCATTCTTCTATCTGCCACTCACTGCAGACACCAGTGGAAACTCTCTTGGAGGACTAAGTCCATGTGCTTGGAACACTGTATGCACTTCTGGGAATGTGTGTTTGGTGTGGGTGTACATAAGAATATGGATGGGGGTGCACGTGTGTGTAAAAATATGCATGCCCACAGTGTACCGAGAGTTTATGACGGATGTTTGTGGGTAGGTGTGTATATGGGCAAGCCTGGCAGTATGTGTCGCGTTGACTATGTGTGTGGAATAGAAGTGTGCATGTGACTGAGTGTGCATTTGTAGCTCTGAAAGCATGTTCAACAGGAAAGAATCATCACAAATCCATGTGCCACATACCCAGGCTCAGATGCAGCCGTGAATCAAATGAATAGAACCTTCCCCACGCTCATGGTCCTGCAGCTATGTGCACACAGGAATGGGTCCCAACCACCTCCCAAGCACCTCTTCTGGAAGTAGATACAGTGAACATGGAAAACAATGTCTTTTTACCAAGAGTATGATCTGTGGTGGGTGTTCCCCTTTGTGCACTGAAAGCTGTTTCCTGAAGAAAGATGTTCTGGAAGGAGGGATAACAAGCATAGGGGAAAGATCCTATCCTGGATCACGGCAGCTCCAGGAAAGTTTGGCTTATAGCTGGGACACTGCACAGAACTCTGAAAGGCACTGGATGTCCCCAGGCTGACTCAGGGAGCAGGAGCCATCTCAGGGAGCTGTTGGTCCTACAGGATTCAGGGATTATCCTCGGGGACCTCTTCCTAGGGATTCCCATTTCATCTCCCCTTATAATGCTTTCTCACCTTTGGTTCCCTGTATCTTACCCCCTCAAGAAGGCTTCAGCCAAAGCCAAGTTTATAAAACATGCCTTTTACTAAAGCTCCTTTCTGAACACACCTTGCTTAGATATAGTGGCTTACCCACTTAACTCTCAAATCTATGCTTAAATTTCACTTTCTTAAATAAATCCCTTTAAATTGCACCTCTTTTCTGCCCTGCCAACTTGTTCTATGTTCTTTATCTCTCTTGTCCTCCTCTGTTTCCTTCCAGTACCCTCACCAGCTTCTCACACAGCATGGACCCATACTCCAAGAACATGAGCCTAGAAACTTCCATACTATGGTTTTCAGAGATACTATATACCTATAGCAACTTGACATTGCCCAGAAATCCAAATGCAGACCAGGAAAGGATGAACTGGCTTTGCACCACAGAGGCTTTAAGAATCATTGTTCTTACATACTCTATAAAATTGATCCAGTTTCTTGACTGTCTTCCCTACCCTAGTTCTGCTGGCAGGGGTTGTATTTTTTTATCTCCCATTATCTCTGCGGTGCCTGGAACAGTGTCTGGCACATAGTGGGTGCTTAATAGCTATCTGTTGAATGAGCAAAGGTGGAAGAGGTAACCTGAGTGGGTAAAGCTTTACCAGAGGAAGGCGGGGTAGGGAGAGCAGCAACTGCCCCTCTCCACACCCTTCGTGGACTACTCGTGCCGGCTGTGAACACAGTGATCTTGGATTGAAGACTGTGAGTCGTTTTGGGGACTCAAGATTGTTCTTGGGGTCGACTGGGAACTGTTGGTCCTGATAAAAATCGAGCCGCCTCCACCCTGCCCTTGCCCCTGCCCCGGCCTGTCCCCAGAGGGAATCCAGGGCTGGCAAGGCTGGGCAGGAGCAGCTCTCCTAGGGGTGGAGGGAGTACTGGTTCCACCTGCTGTTCCCACGGCTGAGCCCACGTGGTCGGCAGTGCCTGGGCCTGCCTCATGGGTCAGCCATCCAGCAGGGCTGGTTCTGGGCTCACACGCCCTAAGCCGCTGCTCAGCCATTCCTCTCTGCTTGGTGCAAGCCCTGGGGCTCAGCTTCTCCTTTTCTGACCCCAAGACTCCACCCACAGAATCTCTTAGTCCTCCACTAAATCCAGAAAATGGTGAGGATTTACCAGAGGAGAAGGGGCCAAAATCGCCTGAATGGCTCCTAGCTGGGCTCATGTGCACGCAGCGTGGATCAAGGGAAAGCCTCTGTATAACTGAAAAAGTCGTTTCTATCTGCTTACCTACTTTCTCTGAAGCGAGCGGAGCTATAGCCTAATGTCTGCTAGTAAGGGTTCCCCTGCCGGTTTCCCCTCGCCCCTCCTCCAAGTCCTGAGGAACATGAAGGAAGCAGGGGAGCCGAGGCTGCCAGGAGGAAGTTATGTTCAAGCTGGGTTTTGATGGATGAGTTTGGAGTTAAACAGGCCAAGAGAGGATGAAAGAGTTGAAGAAGTCATTCCAGAGAGAAAGGAATGGCTGGGCCAAGCCTGGAGGTAAGAGTGCCCACAGCATGCTCAGAGTGCTCTGGTCATTATTTGTCTGGCTGGGTGTGCACAGGAAGATGATGGACTTCAGAGCCAGGAAAGAAGACAGGGCCATTTCTTGTCAAGAATCCTCATTTATGCAACACTTACGAGCACCTCTGTGTTTGGCTCAGGATGGGGCATAACAGATGGTGAGAACATAGAGATGTTTAGACACATAATTTGCCTTACTTATCACTGTACCTCCAATGCCCATCATAGTGCATCACCCATGGCACACACTCAATAAACCCTGTAACTGAGTGAATGGGTGAAGGATGAAATGGCACAGCCACTTACAGAGAAATTATGGAGTAAACAGGGAGGTAGAGAAACTTGCTGATGCACAGAAACTGAACTCTGGGCAAAGCCCCTGGGAAGGACCGCCTTTATTTTTATATCTACGGTTGCTGTAGTTTTCAGGTAACCTTTGCTGTGGCTAGTGCAGGTAGTCACTCTGTGGTTGAGATTTTGGTATTTTTGCTGCTGATGCAATAGGCTGTGAAGATTTCTACAATGCATTGTGTTAAGCAAGCAGAGATTGCCGAGGAAAGACTAGGCAGGGCCTCCTAGAGCTAGAAAAGAAGGCCAAATTGATGCGAGAGGCAAACCTGCTCAGAGAAATGTTCACAATATTGCCCAACCACACCTGGAATGTGGCCCCAGGTAGGAGCCTTTGGACGGGCAAGAGACATTTATCTCAGGACAGTTCATGACATTTGACCAGCTCAGAATCGAAAGCTGACAGACAGGCCCTCAGAGTAGAGTAGAGGAGAATGTGTCTCTGCTCCCATGGAGAGGCCTGGCTCTCCAGGCTCCCAGGAGTTGCTGGTCAAAAGCCTCGCCCCTCTAACTCTGGGTCCAGTTGGAGATCTGCTGGTGGGTGAGGGCAGGCTGCAAAGAACATGTGTGCCTCAAGCTGGCCAGTCCCATGGTCCAGGCTCTGTGTTGACACCTCCCCAGCCAGGACCCTTGTTTGGGCATATCTGTTTCAGGGGAGAAGGTTGGGTTATAGTAGGTACCCAGAGGCAGCCACTATAGCTGCCACACAGATGGAAAAAAGCTGTGGGTTCATTGGTCTCTAGTTTCAAGCTTACCTGGGAGAGACGAGGAACTGGAGTGAGGGTACTTCTTTGCTTTGGGGAGACCATATGCTCAACTGCAGTTGTGGTGAGGTTACTGTGGCCTGTGCTGCAAGGCCTTCACTTGAACAGGCCCCTTCCAGAACACTAAAGTTAATTTTGCATTTGCACCTTTTACATTTTCAAGAATTATGTAAGCTTCAGGTTCTACCAAACTGAACCCACCTGCCAGTCCTTCTGGGACTCTGGAAACTGTGAGCAGATAGGGGTACCCAGGGCTTACTTCTCAGGCTAGGCCCTCCAGCAGCCTGGAGGTCAGATGGTAAAGGTCTAACTCAGAACAACCCAGGGGAGGTGTGTTGGAGTTCTGGGCTGGCTCTGAGTGCAAAGAAACTGTCAGCTATAGGGAAGTCAATGTGTCATCCTGAGAAACAGGCCAGTGTGAATGCCACAGGCATCACTTCTCATCATGACCATAAGGCCCACTGGTGGGGCATTTGGTGATGGCCCATCATTTATGTCAGGCTTAATATGGATGCTATGATTAAAAAAAAAAAACTGAAATGAACATTTAAAGAGGGTGAATTTTCAGGTATCTAAGTTATATCTCAATAAAATGTAGAGGATGCTAATAAATTGATTGCTGGGTGCTTTTCTCATGTGTTAGATCCAGTGTGCAGGTCTCTGAAGTCACTACTTGGGCCTGATTTTCTGGGCCAGCGAAGACTTTTCAAGGACATTGCCCACTGGCTAGGTCCTTGCTGGAGCTAGGAGACAATGATACTGCAAACCAGACTGGTCCCCTGAGGCAGTGGAGTGGCTTCAGCCACTTCTGGGTGGCAGGGTCCCAATCTGCTGGTCCATCTGGCACTTCTCTCCCAGCCCTCTGGTCTCACACACAAGGGCCAGGGAAGAATTAATGATTAACTGAGAGGTGAGGGAGAGAGCCTGGAACAACACTCACAGGTCACTTTCCTGCTCTCTGGGGCAGTGTGGGGCCCCTCTGGGCTGCATCCCGGCCCTGATCATAGTGGCACTGGCTGAGGGCAGGGCAGGCAGAGCAACTCGGCCTCCAATCAGCCCTGAAGAACCACCTGTGGTATCCACGGATGCCCTCTGATGGCCTAAGGCCCCTCATCACAAGTGCCTTGGCCAATAGGCAAATACTCCCCTGCCCAAGGCTGGCCCAGAACTTCACAGGATGAATTTCAAAGTGCACTCAGAAGCTTACTCAACCCCTTCCTGAGAATGGGCTCTGCACACCCACTGGTGAACATGTGGCTGGAGTGTCCCGGTGCCCTGCAAAGGCACCAGTCAAAGGTTACTGATGCCCCTCGTGTCTTGCTCTGTGACACATGCCGAGGCACACACATACACAGCACACATACAAACACACATGCATGCACATGTGCCAGACACACTGGCATTGTTTTCCTCATCTGCCTCTCCTGGGGCTGTGCCAAGGAAATATTACAGCAACTCTTGACAGCTTCTGCAGAGATGCAAATGTTTGAAAGCTACTGGCCAAGGATATTGGGGATGGGAAGGTGCACTTGTCAAAGCTTATTGTACCGAGGTCTGTAGTGCCCAGGGCTCTTCTGGAAGGTGGGTGGAGATGAACAGGAACCATTTTGCCAAGCTATTCTTTGAACACTCCACCATAGGCCAGGCCACTCTGTTTGGACATGTGGCTAAAAATGTAGCTGGGGGCTGCTTCTAGCCCAACATAGAGTGGCGGGAGCAGGAACTCCACTCTTCAGCCGTTTCTGAGGACCAGTCCCACATCTTAGGGAGAAGACCCTATCCACATAGCCCACCCACCCTAGGGCCTGGTAGGAGTAGTGTAGGAGTTGATGCTGCCCAGGTTGGAAAAGCGCCATGGTCAAGGGGTGGGCTCGTTGCCTCTGCACTGTGCTGGGTGGGGAAACCCACATGAGGAGACTTCCCCATCTTCTTGGGCCCACTGCTATCTGCAAAGTTGCTTAAAAAGTCCTTATGTGTTCCAAGTTCTGCTACCTGTTCAATTTTGTCTCTTGTAGGCAGATGGGCTGGTACAGGAGGACCTGTTCTCTAAAGTCCCACTTGGTTACTCTTCAACATGGCTGCTGAGTCTCCACACCTGCCCTGAAACTACTTCACCCACATCAGCGAGGCTAGTGGTTACTGCCAAGCATCCATCGAGGTCTGGCTTCCTGCAGCCTTGAGGACAGTTCCTCCTGCCAGTCCACATCCTGACTGGGATTGGGAACCTCACTGTGCTGACTGGCCCATGGAGGCAGGGGCTAGTTTCTGAACAGAGAACATCTGAGATCGAGGTGTTTTCTTTCAGATTGCAGTGGTATGCCTTTCTGAGCATGGGGAAGAGGGGAAACCACAATAGCCTGGGAGGTGGTGCCCAGTTACGTGTCACCTTTGCCTTGTGTCCAGAAAACAGGCCTGGTGCCTGGTCTCAGACCAGGACTCCCAATGCTAATGGGGTGGGGGTAGGGGGAAGGAAGGAAGCTGCCTTTGGTCACCCAGTCCTACTGCGGAGTAACTTAGTGTGTGGCTGAACACAGGGCTGAAAAGGACGCCCACCTTTCTGACCCTCCCAGTGTGAGAAATGTTCTCTGTAAAAGAGGAAAGGCAGCCAACCATGTCTGCATTCCAACTCTTTCATATAGCCTCACAAAATTCCTAGGACTTCCTCTGGGTCCTTGGAGATGACGAGAACCCATGATGAGAAAATGAAAACTCTTCACTCCTCCTGTATGAAAAATGGCAGTGATGTTGGGCTGGCCATTTCTTGAAATACTCTAGTCAGTGTTTAAGAGCCAAGGCAAACAGGTGTTGGGCTGGTAATGCAGTTCAGTGAAGTAATCAGGGTCTATGACATGGGAGGCCTCCCAAATCCTCACCCCTTTTCCTCTCCCGACTACTTACTGTAGGCTCTCACTTGTTCAAAGACACCACTTCAATTATTATTTTTTTATTAAAATACTGTTATACCCAGTGGAATGCAGCAGCATTCCTGGTACAGGGTGGCATAACAAAACAGCCATGTTTACATTTAAATATTTACGATAACTTAAACATACAGACACACATCATGGTCTTTGGCAGAAAACTTTCACAGCACAAAAAATACTTTAAAAGAAATACCAAATATTAATCCAAAATATATTAAGTTGTTTTTTTTCTTTCACAATATTTTTTGCCTTTTTTTAAATCTTTTTCTGTCTTTTACTTTGTAAACAATGCACATGAACCAAATGTATTTTTTCGGTTTTAAGAGGGGTAGGGGGCTTAAAAAAATATGCAATTGTCCAGCAAATGCAAATGTTTAAAAAGAAAACTTGAGGAACCATGGGAATAAAATAACATATACAACCAAAGAACAATGAAGGAAAAAAAAATTCAAGAATAAAAACAGTCAAGACAAACTCCTAAAACCCACCAACCGCTCCTGGGGCTGTGTCGGGGGACTCTTTGAGACCAGTCAGAGTCACTGCTGCTGGCAGGCTGCCATCTAGACACCTCCCTCTGATTGCAAAGCACAGGCTCGGCTCAGTGTCTGAGCACAAGTTTGAGGGGAGCCTGGGGGTTGCCATTTTGCGATGGGGTGCTATTTAGACTGTTGGAGTCACATCCTGTAGCTCACTGAGTACTTTTCACCAGTATGGCTCCCTCTCTCCATCCCTCCAGGTGGGAACAAATACTCTGATACAAAAGAAGCGAGTTCTCCAGTTTCTTTCAAGAGAATTGGTGCTGAGAGGCCCACCAAGACAGATGTCCATGGGGGTTGGGGGGCTCATTTCATCTGGCTCAGGGTTCTTAATCAAACTGACAAGATGTCCCAGGGACAGGAGCTGTGGAAGCATTTCAAGAGGCTACTGATGTCGGGGTCAAGGGCATTTGAAACAGAGCACAAGACTGAAAGACAGTCAATATCCCGTGGATCAACCAGCATCAAAATCCATGGGCCATGAACTTGGGAAAGGGAAGTAACCGGAGGTTGTTCAGAAGTTACCGGAATGGTGCAGCAGGAATAGGAACACAGAACACGGGACCAAGTTTGAAGCAGCATGCCTCATTTCTGCTCCACAAGAAAGTTATATACAAACTGCACAGCATACCCCAGTCCATTTAAACAGCCTCCAGTCCACTCAGTGAGGAGGTGAGGTGGTGATTTCTGTAGGGCTAACACCCTCAACAGTTCTCTAAAGAAGCAAGTCTTAGTAACCCCAATGAGGCAGGCAAGGAGCTGAGGAGCATGAAATAGGCCTGGGTCACACTTAACCAGAAGGGAACAACAGGTCATTTTGATTATGGAACCAGTCCATTTGGTGTCCACAGGCGGTAAGTCTCAGAAATCAGACCCCCAACATTACATATCTCCTCCCTTCCTGTCCGACTGCCAACTCTGGTGCAGATGGGGATCAGCTCCGTCTGAGCTTTCAGTTGCTACCTCAGCAACAAGCTTTGGGTGGTAGATAAAGGCTGACTCATCTTTGTCCATGGGCCTGGGGAGAAAGGCAGGGCTAAGAAGCAGGGTCTGCCAGGATACAGGCGCTCGCACTGCTCTCCTCTCCCCTCAGCATCCTTCCTAAGTTCCTGGGGCTAGATGGCCAATGAGTAACCACTGGGAAAGGTGGCAAAGCAGCAGTTGGAAGGGCTGCTGGAATGAGCATGAGTGGCAGAGGAAAGCAGGGCATGGTTGGGGGTGCCCCAGGCACCACCTCCTTCAGATCAGTATCTCCACCATGTCGGACAAGTCCTGCACTCTGGATGTAGCCACAGAGTCTGCAGAGAGAACAGACACATGCCAGCAAGTGTTACTAGATTGTTCTTTTAAATCTGGGCACATTTTTTTAAGATCACATCTTTCTTCATCAACTTTTCCCACTGTACGCTGCCCCAGTGCCCAGGATCCCATAACCTGGCTGATGGAGCACAATGCCCTGCTCCCTGTCAGCTCCCTGCCCAGGCCACCAAGCTCTGATGTGGAAGCCATTTGTTTATAACTCTGAACTGGTTGGAGGGCTTGGAGGGAGGGGAGCGCCCCGAGGGAGGCAGGCTCAGCATTCTTTTCATGCCTGTGGTTTTCTGAGATGTGAGGCACAGAGAAATATGCAAAGGCTAATGTGAAAGGGGAGCAAAAATATTAAATGGCATCTGCTCAAATTTCTCCTTCCCGGACTTTTAAACAAAGTCTTCTAACTGTGAGAGCCACCAGGATAACTCACCAAGCTCCACTATCATGGCTATTTCACCTGGCAATTAAACATATAAGGAGGACAAAGAAAAGGGAGATAAAGGGCAATTGATCTCTTTCTGGATTCTGGATCTGTGTGTAATCAGGGTTTTCAGTTCCTCTATTCATGAATTCAGTCAGCATTCCTGTCAGATTGAGGTGGATACACAGCTTGCTCCCCCAGAGCTCAGGCAATGAAGAGAGAGGTCTGGAATGAAAAGGCCTGGCCTCTAGGTCACAACCCAAGAAACTTCAGCCCTACCCCCAACTCCCCGTCCCCACACACTAGACACAGAAGCCAGAACAAATGAATATTTACCCATTGAGGCTGTCCTCTGGCCACTGCTGCACCCCAGAAAGCTGTCGGTCTCCAGCCCCAGGCAGGCAGCAGTATTGTCAGGGGGGCTGTCAGTCTGGGTACTGCCGTCTCTGCTCCCATGTTTGGCATGGGCAGGGAGGGAGGCTATGGCCATAGGTTCCTCAGAGGAGGTTCTGTCTGCTGGAAAGGCAAGAGATTAGTGCTTATTATTTTGTCTACAAGATGTGCTTCCCCCGAATAAAGAACACGCCAAGTTAACTGTATCTAAGGCGAACGTAGTTTGGTTAGCTCTTGATTTGCAAAAAACTTCCATTAATACCCAATGCTTCTGTTTCCAACGTTTATTAACTACCAGGTTAGATTAGTTTGCAATAGTTCTGAGAGTTTTGAGTTCTTTGTAGACTACATGTTAAAACCAGTGGTGACTCTAGAATGTCTGTGGCATCTGCTTAAAAGGAGGGGTGGAGAGGGTTTGCCCAGAAGGAGTATCTGCACTGAAAACTCTATTTTTTACTTAGATGGTAAGGGCTTGGGGCAAAGGGTGATGAAATTTTAGAGATGAGGGGGTATTCTATAGTTGCAGGCTGTGGGACCCCTTGAGCCAAAGGATAGGTTGGCTCCCCTGAGGAAAGGGGCGAGCAAGCCCTGGTTCCTGAGCCTTCGTCTGGGAGGAAAGACCAAAGAGCAACCTACCGTCTACCTGTGCCACCCATCAGCTGCCTCTCACCTGTAGCCAGCCGGGCAGGGGCATCCCCTTGCTGCTCACTGGAGAGCCCTTGCCAGCCCTGGGTCCCTGCCGCTGCAGCTGCGAAGACAGACGGCACAGACTTGGCGGGCCGCAGGGAGCACTGGGTGGCCTTGCCGGGCTCTTTCCTGGAGCGCTGCTGAAGGACCTTGATCACTGCATCCTTCTCCAGGATTTGGGCATGCAGCACCTTTAACCTGGGGGACAAGGTCAAGCCCACATGGTCAGCCCCACAGAGCCAGTAGTCTCCACTGTTCCCACTTTGTGAAGTATGGAGTGAAAACCCTGCCATCAGCCAGGCTGGGCTCTCTGGTCCTTGGAGCAGGGACTGAGAGGAGGCCTTCAGAAATGTCATCACAGCTCTGGAATTTGGTATTTTGGAAACTACCAGTGGGCCACAGAGAAATCTTATGGGGTCTCTGAAATGGTTTTTGCAAAGATACTCGCCACCCCCCAAGCCAGGGTCCTAATCCACATTCCATGGTGTGGACTCAGCTAGAAAGTCTTTCTCATTGATATTCATGGGGGTACAGGGAGCATCCAACATCTCCACAGATGGGGTCTCCTGGCAGCCCAGGACTCAGTGGGTATTGCTTAGAAAGAGCATGCATATGGTGCCAGGCATGCAGAACATACGGGAAGGCTCAGAAGCAGAGGGCCTGTGGCTAAGCCATGGGGAGAGAGGGGCCTGCTTATCACGGCTTAAGGGCAGGGCAGGGATTGGATATTGCCACCCCCTACCCCCGCCTCAGGTGCCTGGCCTGGCCTGCAATGTCTCACCTGCTTTCCATCTCCTGATGTCTGTGGCCACCAGCAAGCAGGCCCTCATTGAAGCTACTGCTGGGTGAGGGCTGGGGAGAGTGTCGGATCAGAGTGGTGTCACGCTGGGCTGCGGCCGTGGCGGCCGCATCCATGGCAAACTGCCTCATGGCACGTTCCTCCAAGTACTTCTGCTCCCACTTGGTCATGTCAGCCTCCAGTGCTAGGATCTGCTCCTCCTTCTCCCGCAGTTGCTCTGACAGCCGCAGGGCACTGAGCTCTGGGGACCCACCACAGCCACCACTAGGGGTACCTGCCTGTCTCTAGAGAGCAAGGAACACTGTGGTCAGAGGTGGAAGATGGGGGGTGGCGGCAGCTGCTCCTTCCCCCCAGAGGACTCTTTCTTATGCATGTGTTTGTTAGGTACACACAGCACACTCTCTCCCCCTCCCTGGTCCTATTTCCAGAGACAGAGGGGGCAGCGTGGGTGCCAGTACCCCCACCCTGAATCCTGCGACCAAGGGTGTAGGTAACATCAAGTCTGCCCTTGCGTAGGTGACCACATATATTATCCTCCAAATTGGGAAAGGGGTGCTAGTATTCATTCCACTGAGACAGCTGGTGTAAACCAGCAGGTCACCCTACCTCTGTGGGAACACAAGGTTGGGAGTGGAGAAGGAGCTCGATCTGGTTTGTGTTTACAAGTCCAAAGTGAGGAAACAGACTCAAGATCTGATCGACCACCTTCCCTCTTGATCTCGGGGACACTTAGAAGAATGGGCTAGTCTTTATATCAAGGTTCTTGGCCTATTTCCTCTAAGACCAAGGACACCAACCCTTGCTGCTGCTAAGGACAGAAGCCCAAGTTGTAAATCGTCCAAGCGGCCACATGGTCAGATGGCAGAGCTCTGCTAAGACTGGTGGTTGACAGGGTCCTCTTAGCAAGGGTAGAGCAGAGATCCACTTAGCTTTCTCTGGGGGCCTCTACCTGGATTTGTACAGGGGCCCCCAAACTGGCCTCCCCAGATGCTGTCTGAGCGCTACCATTTCTGTGGTCTTCCCAGCATACCTGTTGTGCACGCAGGGCCTTGAGTTCCTGCTCCAGGCGCGTGCGCAAACGTAGCTCCAGCTGCTCACGCTTCTCGCATGCAGCCTGCAGCTGCCCGAGTGCCTGTTGCAGTCGTTCCACCTTCTCCACATAGGCCTGCTTCTTGCGCAGCTCCTCCTCGGCGCGTGCGGCCCGGCCCTGGGCATTGCTCAGAGCCTGCTCCAGCAGCTCTGCTCGCCGCCGCTGGTCCTCAATGGCACCGCGCAGCAGTGCTACCTCCCGCTCCAGTTTCTCCTGCTCCTGCTGCTGCTCATAGCCTGCAAGGAGAGACCAGGGTTCAGACAGTGACTGGCTGGCCCCATGAGTGCCCACTACATGCTGACCTCTATGTTGACCACTAGGTGAGCAGAATTCCATCTTATCCCCTCAATAGCCCTGGGAGTTAGGTACCATTGTTATGGGCAAAGACTGAAGCTTAGGTTAAGTCAGGAAAAATGGCAGCAACCTCTTCTAGGGCCCTTTTAGCAATGTCTGGGCTACACTGTCTGTTGGAAGTGAACTTGCCACAGGACAGCCCCAAACTCTGTCCACTTGTGCCAGGTGTCATCATTTCCAAAACACACAATTTCCCCGGAAATTCCTCATGTTGAGAGTGGCCAGGTTGGAGCTGGGATGCCCATTTGTAGATGTTCAGATGAACTGTGACATGCTCACTGTCCAAACGGGGAACAGGGACACAAACCACAAAGTAGGTACGCACACACCTCATTCCACAGTAGCCTCAATAACAACCCCTCCACATAGGATCTGTGACACCCTCCACACACACTTATAGGGAAGGAAACATAGCAGGTGAGAGGTGCTGCCAGGATGCGAACTCAAGTCAGCCTGACTTTAAAGGACCAGGCCGCTTTTGGCCAGAGTGGGAGGCCCCAAAGTGGGGTCTAGGGCTCATTCTGCAAGCCCACAGCAGTCCCCCAGTTTAGCACCACATTTCCTTCCATGGTTTGGGGAGGTGAAAACTGTGACATGGGCAACCAAGCTCAAAAAGAAATGCAATTTTAGCAGCAAAATGGAATTGACTATCATTCAAAGATTTGTGTCTGAAGCTCTAGCTATCCAGACTTTGAAATTATCTTGTTAATTACCAGGGGAACTCTGCTCAGAGACCCTCTCCATATGGCCAGGCTAAGCAAGGCCTGAATCAGATCACCAAGTCCCCCAGCTGATGCTCTAGGCTTAATCCACATCCCATGCACCTGGCCCTTGGGAACACAGGCTAGCCCCCAAGGAGTATGTCATCCATCTGCCTTACTAGAAGCGGAAGGTGGGTGGGGCTCTGGGGGTCTTATGACAAGTTCAAAAGCATGATCTCTGGAACAAAACTATCTTCTATAACAGTAGAATCTTCCAGAGTGGAACCAGTACAATAGGCACACACAGCCACTGTATGAGGTATGAGGAACCAAGTTTTAAATTTCAATTTTAATTAACCTTCATCTTTGTTTGGCTAAATAGCTATCCTATGGCACAGTGCAAGTTCTGGAGCTGAGAGTGAAAGCTGGGGACCCAGGCAGGCAAGTCAGCTCTGGCTTAGACCTAGAGACAATGAAAACCCTCCTGTGTAGGCTCACAGAACCCCACGGCTGACAGTTTTCAGGAGATGTGTATTTCCTTCCAGTCTCAACATGACCATCCCATCTATGGTCCCAGAACCTGAGCATCCAGGTGAGGTTCAAGGAGAAGAAACATGCCCAAGGGGAACAGAGGTAGTGTTACAGGGTAACCTTAATATAAAATGGGTTTGCCTGACTGGGTTTTTATTTGTGCGTATCCCCCCTAACAGTAGCAGAGCCAGGTGGCAGGACTCAAGGCCAGACCCTCAGGGAGGGAAGAGTCTGACCAGAGGCCGGATCTGGGGGTCTATATGGCCTACTTAGTAGGGAAAGCATATCACTGGCAATAATGATCACACTTCCCTACCAGTACTGACTGACCCCAGAAAAAAAGGCGACCAGAGACATTTTTCCTGAGGATTCTGTTTTCTTCATAGCTATTAAGGAACAAGTTGGGGTGACTTGGGTTTCCTTAGCGCTGGGGGTTTGAGGGGGGTGGGGTTGGTGGACCCAGCTTACTGCTGTCTCTTACAACCACTGGGAGGCACAGGCCTTGGACAGCCTCAGTCAGCAGGATAAAACCACGAGCCTGTGGGTAGGTGAGCTCCTGGGTGTGGTGGAGACTGGGCAAGCTGTGGTGGGAGCAGGGGATGCATCTTTCTATGAGACTCCCCACTGGCATGTCCCAGTTTCCCTTTGTCTTTGCTCTATCCTCCCAAAGCCAGTGCTGGGCCTCACAGGGAATGAGCAGAGGGAGGAGGACTGGGAGCAGAACAGCCCAGGGGCTGTGGAATGCCAGGCATCCGGGTCACCCGCGGCTGCAAGATTAATGGCTCCAGTGAGAAGCCAAGAACAGCCTGGCGCTGGCTCCCCAGGGAGCGGAAACACCTCCAGGTCAGCCTTCCCCCTCACCCCTCCTTTGCGCCTGCTCCCAGAAACCCCGCCCAGTGACTTCCTTTCTTTGGTAGTGAGGCTCTTTGGTAGTCCTCTCTTACAGGATATCCCTATTCTGCCTCCTCCAAGCAAAGGACACTTTTAGGACTCCGAAGGGCTGCCCCCTCCCCTGTTCCCTCACCACCATCCACTCCCTCCCAGAAACCCAAGTCACTGCCAACTCACCTGCCCAAATCAGTATAGTCATGCCCCCAAACCCCAGTGCTGTGCTCCCTCATTCTCTACCTGGGCAGCCCCATCCAGGGTTCCGAGGCCTCCTTGAAGGAAGAAGCTAATGTTGCCATGAGACCTCAGTCCTTAAGCTGTTCCTCCACTATGGACACTCCTTTCTATCTCAGCCATTCCCAGTAGTCCTCCTTCACTCCGTCCTCAAAGTCCCCTCCCCCAGACACCGGCTGCCCCATCCCTCTTCTCTGCAAATTCCCCAAGACATCACTGTAGCACAGAGTAGGAGCACTTAGGATCTCAATAAATAACTACTCTCCCTGTCTCTTCCTGTTACTAGAGCTTCTTCCTGCTGCTGAGCCTTCCTCTGCCAAGTCCCTTCCTGGGCCTGCTCCCACCCACCATGTGCTTAGCACAGCTCTGCTGATGAACAGGTAACTACTGAAAGGACTGGCCAGTAACGACCTCATCCACTTCAAGGCTAGACCACGCCCTTCTTCAGACTGTTGCTGTTGGTTAAACTGCAGGAGCGCATCTTGACTATTCACAGGTGTCTCCATTTGGCTGCCTTATTTTAGCCCACCACGCCCCCTTTATTATATCCTGCGATCCTCCCCAGCTTATCACATTCCCACCAGGTATGCCACCAATCTTAATATTGTCTGGAGCTCCCTGGGAAGTTCAACCTCCTCCTTCTCTTTCATCCTACCTGTCTCCAAGGCTATCCTTCCTCCTCCTCCCCTCTCCTCCAGCCATGCCCACTGCAGCTCTGCTTCTGAATGACACAGCACTGATGGTTAGCACCACAGCCAGCAGATCACTGCTCTCAGCCATCCCAGATCACCCCTATCAGTAACTACATTTATTCTTCTCTAGAAGCACCACTCCCCAACTTCAGTCTTGTGCCACGTGCACAGTAGGCCTTCAATAAATCTAGGCTCGAAGCTTTGGCCAGGAACTACCCAACCCTCCCTGTCCAGAGGAGGCCCGTGGTCCCATCACGCACACATCTGATCAAGCTTCTTGTGGGACTCCTACTCACTCTGAGCCAGCAGCTTGGCCACCATGTCCTGACTGCCCACCTGGGCCTCCTGCGCCTTGCTCGCCAGTCGGCGATTTGCAGATTCCAATCTCTCTGTTTCAAACAAAGGAAAAGATGTTTTAAGGAAAGGTGTTTTCGTATCAGGTTAAGCTGAGGTCCTCTCTGGGGTTGCATCCTCCAACCTGGGAATGAACTCCCAGGGAGGTGCTAAGTCAACTCAGGGACTAATCAAGAGGGAGTACCTTCCATCAGGGGCCATGATCTGGGCCCACACAGGAAAGGGGCCATGAAAGAAATCTCTCTCCCATTGGGGTGGCTCCCAAGGATCTCCGCTTTGAGTCAGTTTGCACAAGGCAGAGTGTGAATTTTTCCCTAAGAGCAGAGGAATCAAGACTTCTGAAGACACTCCTGACCACTCCACTTGGGTGACCTGCTCTCACCTCTAAGATCCCTGTTGAAATCCTGCAGCCTTCTAATTTCACTGTCCATCTTGTTCCGCATGGTCTTCTCCAGGGCCTCCCGCTTGGAAGAGGCTCTCGTGAGGCTCTCGTGAGCTTCAGAGAGCCGCTGGATCTCACTTTCCAACTGCAAGAGGCAGACAGCAGAGCTGAAGGGAGGGGCGTCAAGGTCCCCTCCATGGATCAAAGTTGACCTGCTACTTTCCATCAGGAAAAGAGGGAGAGGATGAAAAGAAGAGCAAAAACTCTAGATGGCTCTAGAGAGATATCCAGGTAGGTCAGACTTCAGGAACCAGGAATCAAGGAGGCTGACCACTGTTCCAAGGAGCATATGCTGAGTGAACCAAGGCCGGGTAGCCTAGAAGTGGCCGCTCCGACTGTGAGTAAACATAGCTTCCCTGTGCCCGATGTCCAGAAAAAAGTACTTCGCTTTTTGTCTGGCTCCTGCTGAGAAATATGAGCACAGGGTGCTAGGAGTGGGCACCAAGACTCTAGCCATTTTCTGGGAGTTTGCCCTATCTTGGACACCACAGGGTGGCCACAGCAGGCCTGAGGCTATGTGAACACACAGCTGGAAAACCTTCAATAAAAAATGGGGCACCAACCCCAGCCACAGATGCTTCTCTCTGGAGTAAATGTCCTCTGGCATCCTGCAACCAGGGCCACTGCCCTTGGCTGCCCCTCCCATTTGGCCACAGGCAGATTCTGCACGTGCTCCTAGCTGAGCTGGCCTGGGATTCCAATAAGTTGCTCGTTTTTTGTTTTTTGTTTTTTTTTTCCCAAGAGGAGGGGCTTTCACTTTGGCCAGGGCTTTTCTAGAACAGACTTGCTGTTGTGTGGGGGACACAAAGGACTCTCTGTGGGAGGTGTCCGAGGGAAAGGGGGTATGCAGGGGAAGGGTGTGAGTGTGCAGGGAGCTGGTGAATAGGCTCTTTCTAATCACCCCTGGCCAGCAACTGCTCCTACTCCAGGCCTGCAGGCCCCCGACTGCTCACCAGCTGTCTGGAGTCAGTGAGGGAGGGTGCATGAGGAATAAGGAGGTGGAGGGTAGGGGAGCACATGAGAAACCCAGTCAGACATACGCTTTCAGAGTCTTCAGCCTTCCCTTTGCCCCCTCCCCAGTAAACCCCTTCCTCCCACGCCCCCTGTGAGGTTCCACCAGGCCTACCTTCTCGATGCGGCCAGCCTTCTCTGCTGAGCTCTCCAGTTCCCTCTGCAACCGCTCGTTGTCCCTCTGCAGCCTGGCATTTTCCCTTAGCACCATCTCCATCTGGGCCAGGTGGGCACTGCCCAAGGTGCTTGAGGAGGACTGGGTGCTTGCTGGCCCTTCCACCCCAGGTGGACTAAGAGAACCTAGGGGGCCATGGCTGAGAGCAGCTGGGTGTGGGGGCGGGGGGTGTTCCAGGGGCTGCTGCAAGTACTGGTACTGCTGCTGCTGCTGCTGGAGGAACACGGGGGGCACCTGGGCCTGCAGGATTCTGGGGAACAGATGAGACAGTGCTCAGAGACTACAAAGACCCCACAGCTCCCAACCCAGAGCAGGCCCAAGTTTTCCCAGTCCTCCTGGGCGTACAGAGAAGACGTGCTGATGCATACGCCCCTGGTATTAGGTAGGAACCAGTGAGGCAGGCCTATGCCATGTGGTGTCCCCAAGATTCTCAAGTGCCAGGAGAGCACGGCTAGAGGTGGTTACCATTAGGGTGCTTGCTTCACGCCCGCCTCACTGTGGCCAACACCTTGGGGATCACTGAGGCTTCTAAGCAACGAGTACTTAAAGCATCTTTAAAAATGTGCCCTTGACCCTTCTAATCAATAGAAGTTTCTTTTTGGATCTGGCGGCCACATTAATCATCACTGAGCACACAGCATCCAGGTCTCTGGATCACTTGGTGGCAGGGCCCCAGTAGCTAGCCCTGTCTGTGACGGGAGCCACTCTCAGACCTTCCACTAACACCCGCCAGTGCAGGTCACTCATGTTTTCTCCTTCCTATTTTGGGTCCTGTCACCACTTCTCGCAGAAACATTTTTAGAAGACTGTGGCTAAGGCTCGAGTAGCAAGACAGATGTTAGGATAAGAGTCTGAGCTATCCACTGTCTGACAAAATAGGCATTCACCTCCTGGCTTAACCCCACAGGACTGCTGTACTAAGGCTCAAACCCCAGCGCCAGCATCTCCAGCCACGAGGGGGTCACTTGGGCTGTCTAGGCCTGGCAGATGCTGCCGCAGTGGGGGCCTACCCTCCACTCTCCTCCACTCTCCTGGAGAATACTACTGCAGCTTATTCTCTGCTTCAGTAACAAATGAGGCCCCAACACTGGGTTTCGTAGGCACAGAGGCTGCTTCTGAACCACTGAATAACCTGAATTTAGGAACACTGTTCTGCTGATCTCTAGTGTTATTGTAAGTCTTCCCCAGACTCCCTGTGAGGGAAGAACAAAGAGCAAGAGGTAGGGGGAGTCCCAGAGCCTTCTGGGATCTTGTGACTCCAAGTGTAAAAGAACAGACTGCCTCTGTTTCACCAAGTTTTCCAAGTCCCAGAAGCTTCACAAGAATTTAATTTCACTTCTGGGCCCACCCATCAACTCAGCACTCGTGCCCACCCTCCCCCTCCAGCCTAGGCACCACTTAGAACCCTGAGCTAAAAGGAAAGTCCCCACCCCTAGTTCATTTCCAACAAACAATTCTCAGCTGATCAGTCAAAAGGAGGTTAGACATATGTACTTCTTACTGCCTGAGGTGGAGCTTCCAGTAATGGCCGAGCTGAGGGTTCCTACTGGAATGCCCAAACTCTCCCTGCATTGCTAAATGTGACATTCTTGGGGTTACTTTTAAGAATTGCTCCCAACTGCACTAGACCAGCCAGACACAACTGGCATTCTTTGGGGATGACTTAGCTTTCAGAAAGAATAGTCTTCACACTTGTTCTGCCCCTCCCCCACCCTCTCCTTTTTGTTCTCCTGAAAATGGTCTACTTCCTTTCCACGATATTATCTTTTCCTGCAGGGTTCAACAAGGCTGGTTCCAAAGAAGAAACCTCACTCAGCTTCTGAAACTCTCCCTGACTGATCCCTGAGAAGGGAGATAAGGTGGGGGGCTTGCGGGGTGGAGGCCAGAGAGAACACACAGGGCCCCATCCTCTGGTTCCTCCATACCAACACCATGGCGTCACTCATTTCTCGAGAGCAAGAAAAGGCATCTTTCCCAGGAAAGGCCAAACAGTGGGAAAGTGGGTGACTTAATGAAGACTCAGCAGGCATGGGGAGAACCAGACTTTGACCTTGAGCCACAGAGAAAAGGAGCCTGCAAATCCACGGGCCCCTCTGGCGGGTTTCCAGACCTCCGTGGAGGGAGAAGCAGCATGAAGGGACATGCCAGCTCCTTAGAGAAGATGCTGGGCTGAGGGAGAAGCCAGAAGCAGAGCCTCACATCTGTACACGATCTGGGCTTACTGCTTCCTTCAGCCTCCCTGCCTTCAGAATCCATTCTTTACATGCGGCCAAAGGAACCTTTTTAAAAAGTTGGTCAGTCAAAATGGCTCCTTTCACATTCTGAACTAAACGTTAGGTGCTGAGCAGGGCCTCACAGAAAGGGGCTTGCCTGGCCCCAGAACCCTCTCCCACAGCTGGCTCCAGCCCCAGGGAATACATGGGAAAATATGAAAGGAAATGAAGAGCAGAGACTGCTGCTTGATGCAGGGTGGCGAGAGGTCTCTAAGAAGGCCACTGGTCCGTCCTACCTCCTATTAGGAATGCCTCCAATATCACGGAAAGCATTCTGTCCACTTGCTTTCCAGAGGAGGAGGTTGCAGCCACAACAGTTTGTCAATATTCCCAACCACTGTCTTTAGAAAGTTCTTTCTGAAACCTAACCTTTAACGCCTACTGTACTTCATACCCGTTGGGAGCCCATTACTTGACTGCTAGTTAATCAGACAAGGGTGTCCATCTCTGAATTAAAGCAGGGAATGGCACTCAGTTCTAGGTGACCCCGCTTAGGCCCCTCGCTCCCCCAGGCATTAGCTCTTTCCTCTTAGGAAGGAGTGGGTTTCACCACTCCTCTGGGGCTGGTAGGAGTGAGGGGGGACCCTGCCAGGCCTGACAAAAGGTGGAGGCGCTTCATCCTGGGAGAACCACACTGGAAGAAAGGCAGAAGCTTGAAAGGCCAGGGTGGCAGTTACCTGACTTCAGCATGCTGGAAGTGGGGGCTGCCGCGGGCGCGGTACCGAGGGTCGGCGACGGTAGTGGTGGCCTCATGAGCTAGCACAACTTGGTGTGGGTACTGAGGTGGAGGTCCTCGGGGTTCTGGGCCTTCAGCAGAGGGGCCCCTGGGTGGGGGGCCCTGCTGGTTGCGGGCCAGCTGAGGGAAGCTGTGGGAAGAACTCATGTGGCTGGGGGCCCGGGCACCGTTCCTCTCCAGGGACAGCTGCAGGAGGCGTTCACTCAGGGAGCGCACGTGCCCATGCCTCAACTCCCGCAGGGCTTCATCTTGCCTCCGATTGCCTCCTGGGGCCCCTGGGGGGTCTCGGTCCCCGATGTGAGGCCGGGGCCCTGCCTGCTGGGCTGCATAGTACTGCGAATGGGCTTTTGCCTCCTCATAAGTGGGCAGCTCCTCGCCCTTGCTGGGCTGTGGACACAGCCGGTAGAGGGTGTTCTCTGCCAAGTGGGTCTCACCACCCTGATGCTCCTGGCCCTGGGGTTCCTGCCTCGTGGCCTGCTGTAGCACCTGGCTGTCCTCAGGTGCTAAGATCTCCAGAGAGGCTTGGGGGCTCCCTGTGCCCCCAGCCCCAGCCCCACCCCGCAGGGCCTGCTGCTGGATGGCCAGCAGCGTGCGTGTCTCAGTCAGGTTGCCGTAGCGCAGTTGCTCCTGGATGAGGCGGTGCAGGACTGTCCCAGAGGAATCTTCCAGCGTCCTCATGCTTCCTTGGCTTGCACACACCTGTCTGGACAATGGCCAGCAGCACCTGGCCCCAGAGCACCTGGAAAGAGAGAAGGAAGAATCATCAGTGGGAGCACGTGAGAAAGAAGAGCAGTTTCCATTACAGCCTGCTCTAAAGCATGAAGGTAAGGAGCAAGACAATGGAACCTGGGTTCAAAGGCCAGTGCTGCCACCTGCTGATTAAGGCAAGTTACCTAACCCCCATGCCTCAGTTTCTCCATCAGAAAAATGGAAAGAATATGCTTGCCTCAAGGAACTGATCATTAAAAGCAGCAATGGGTGTTGAGCTCCTGGTGTCCTGTCAATCTTGGCAAAAGATTATATAGTCATAGAGATTTACTAAGCCTAGAGAAAGACAATGCTAACCTGCTTGGTAATCAAGCTGAACTGCAGGAGGCTGCAGTCAGCCACCTAACAGTCTTATGAGAGATTCTAGGTCAGATATAGCCATTGAGCTGTCCTGTCCAAGGATGGACAGGACGGATGATAGGAATGAGTCCAGACCAATCCAGAAGACCCAGACAAACAATTCCCAGCACCCTGTAGAACGAAGAAAGCCTGACTCCTGGCCTTGGCACAGCTAAATCACCACCCTTTACCCCCACCGAGTCCATTCTGTCATAGGATGACCTTGGCAGTCATTCTGCAAAATGAACAGGAAGAAGAAGATGCACCTTGACTGGGGGAAAGGGATGAAAGAAGAGAGGCTACAAAGGACAATGGTTTTGTGAGAAGAGACAGAAGGTGTCCCCCATCAGAAGTAGTGTGTTGCTAGTAATTGTATGAGTGCTCTAGGGAAGTTGAAAGGCTAGTACAATGTCTGATTTTATGATTACATCCCTTCTCCCTCCCTCCCCCACACTGCTTGGAAAAGCCATGTGGCTGATGGACCTCTAGACACAGAAGACACTGGCACCAGTAACATCTACCTAGGTAAAATGGAGGAGGAAGGAAGCAGTTGGGAGTCTCTTGGTTGCAGGCACTTGGGTCAGGGGCTTGGAGCCTCCAGGAAGGGGGGCTCCTTTCTGGGTCTGGGCTCCCAGAGGCTCATGTCCTGGAGGGCTGTCAGCCTCATCTGGCTTCCTTTCCATGACCTCCACCAACACAAACCTCCCAACAGGTACTCAGAGAAAACCAAACAAAACCCACACCTCCACAGGTCTATGTGCAGGGGACAGTGGGAAGAGCGCACCCTCTGCTACAAAACTAGCCCTGGTGCCCTGCTCCAGGTAGGGCTCCCAGGCCAGTGGAGCGGGTCATTCCCAATCCACTCCCTCCTCCCAGCAGCTCAAACTGGAGACACACACACTGTACACACCACACCCACTCCCTGAGTTACCAAAGGCAAATCTCATTGCCTTTGAAGAGACACGAATCTCTTCACCCTAGACTTTCATCCATTAGGCATTTCCTAAATTAATCGGGCTGCGCTTCCTCTCGCAGGAGAACACCAGGGAATTCAGAGCTTCCGACAGACTCCAGGCCCCTTCTCCATAACAGTGAGCCTGGGAGCAGGAAACGCCCCTTCTCATGCAGAGCTCTCTTCCCCGCCGGACCGCTTAGAATGACCGCCTTTCAGCTGAACGGTGACTAAAATTTTGCGTCCCCCGAGTCGGGCACTGAACCCCCGCTGCGCTAGCACCCCCTTCCTCTGCAAGCACGCACCTCAGGTCTTTGCCTGGGCTCACGCTCGTTCAAGGAGCCAAAGCGAGGGTCTGTACGCCAGCCCGCCACCCAGCCGGGGACCAGCCCTACCCGACTGCAGGTGGACCAGGAGCAGCCCGGGACCCCCAGCGCCAGCAACGAGCGGGCCGCAGGCCCCAGAAGTCCTAGGCGCGTCGGTCTCGCCTCCTCCCTCCCTCCGGAGCCCTCTTTGTTTTCCAAATGCTCCAGCGCTGACGTCACCCGACTGGACGGCAGGCTGCATTCCTTCTAAGTGAGAGCCAGTTCGTGGCTCCGAGAGGATTTTCCAAGGAAGACAAAGAGGAATTCTTGAGCTAGTGGGGGTCAAAGACACCTGTACCCCCACCAAACCAAGTTAGCCCCTAGGGCCCTGCAACTTGAATTCCGAGCGGCGCCTCAAGCTCAGTTTCGCGCTTCTCTCCTGGTCACCCACCCAAACACGGACCCTGCAACCTCCAGAGGCTGCTCCCTAGTCTAGCCCCAGGGGACCAGCGCGCCGCCCCGAGCCCCCCACACGCTCCACGAGGCGCCCGCCAGCAGAGCTGTCCTTGCTGGGCTTTGCGCCCGCCTGGCATGGGCGCACTGCGCCCCAAAGCAGCTCGGTCCGTCGGTATCCCGCTCCCGGAAAAGGCCGAGCTTCGCCGGGGTTCGGGCTCTGGCTGAGGGGCGTCTCTGCCCGCCCGCAGTGTTCCCCGCGGCGCCGAGCAGCCTCTCTTACCGCTGCAGCCCGCGGGTGCTCCGCGCTGTCAGACCCGACGACCCAGCTTGGGGCGGCTCGGCTCGGCTCGGCGACGGCGATGTGCACTCCGCGGTGGCGCCGAAGCTCTGGCCGCTCGAGCCCCAGCGCGCAGCCCCAGGGTCGGTCCGCGCCGGAGGCGGCTGCTATGCCAGGAATGTGAGAGTTTCAGGTTCCCCCTCGGGATCAAAGCGAACCACAAATAACCTCTCAGCGCGCCGCCCTCTTCAGTCCTACGTCTCCTCCTGCTCCCTCCTCCCTGCCCCGCCTTCTTCCCGGGAGGCGGCGCTGCGGTCTGGGCTCCCGGCGGCCCAGGGCCTGAGCGGCCGCCCCGCGCCTCTTCCCAGCGCCCCAAGCCCACCCCACGCTTTGTCTCTGGAAACTGCTGGGGACAAATGAGTCCCGCTCGGCCCGTTACAGCCTCTAGCCCGTCCCCACCTTCCTCTCACCCCTCTATTCCCTTTGGCGGGACGACACCGATGGATTTGCATCGAATGTCCCTGAGAGAGACTGAGTGTAGCTGGGGGAGAAGGGTGCAGAGGAGGGGAGGGGGGCGTGTGCGTGGGTGTGTTTGTACGCGCGCGCGCGTGTGTGCGCGTGCAAATGAAGAAAGACTGCAAAGATGTCTCTCTCTACCGGGTTTGCTCCGTGTCGCGCAGGAGGACGTGACAGGTCCCAGTCATCGAGCCTTTTGTCTCCGGGCCCCTGCTGTCACCGCCAAGATCTCACTGTGTGAATGCACTTTTATTGCTTACAAACACAGTGGCCTTTCTCTTTTAGAACCTGTCTCCACCAAAAGTGGGAAACTAGGTGGAAAAAAATCTTCTGGTTAATTTGACCCACCTAACCAACTGAGTCACCCTCACCCCCTAGGACCTGTGTCCAGTTCTCCCAAAGGAGCTGTTATCACCCCTGTGTTATAAATGAGGAAACCAAGGCTCAGAAGTTGATCACCTGCCCAAGGTCACACACAGATTTAGTGGTAAAGCCAGGTAATCACCCTGCTAAACCATTCCTGGCTACTAGAATCGACTCCCCAGAGGCACAGGGCAGGTTCTGAGAGCCCTCTGCTCTCCTCATCTGCCCTCTTTCTGTTCCAGTCTCTTTTTCATTTCCCCTACACCCTGTCAGCCAGGGACCTTCCCATATGTTCTCGCCTGTTGCTCCTGCTATTCCTCCTCTGGATGGAATTCTCTTGACCTCCAGGACCCTTCCTTTTCTACCTTCCAGCTGGGCTGATCTATACTGCGGGCCTTCTTCAGGAAGCCCAGTATGACATATCACCCTGCTTGTCCTTCCTTCCCCCTCCCTCCAAATTTGTGTGCCATACCTGAGCCTGGCTTATACTGAAACTATCAGCACTCCAAGGGGAGCACAGACCCCTGTTCAGTCTACCATCCACTGGGATTGTCAGGGATTTTTCTAAGCCTCCTCTTCTCACCAGAGAATCTGCAATTCCTGTATCTGCTGGAAGGGACCAGGACAAGAAAACTTTGTAAGTTCAAAGAGTTATTTACAAGCCAGGGACATTGTTAATTTTTAATAAAACCCTCCCCCAAAATGTGTAATTTGTGTGTGATTTACTTGGAAATCAAACATTACATTTCAAGTAGTGATCAGCTCTCAGACAGGTGAGAAAATAAGTCATTTGTGCCAACCGAAGGGATAATTGGCTCTCCAAGAACCATCTCACTGGACACACTAGGTTGGAATTTTAGAAATGAAAGGGAAGAAAGAGATCTCCAGGTAACCTTACTTTGTGGGTAGTATTCTTGAAAACACTAGGTAGAGGTGTCAGAGATTGACATGTACTCTGAGGTTGCAAACAGGGGAGAGGTCACATGGTACTGTGCTATTTTTCAGGGGCATTTTTAGGGACACCTGACAAAATGTTTGACATTCTTGAGATGGTTGCAGAAGAGTGGCTGGCTCAAGGCAGCTAGAGTCAGGAGGTATATGTGGAGTGGGCAAGCCAGCTGCAGATCTAAATGAGTGCCCGTGCTCACCACTGTGATCCTGAGCAAGAGAGAGGGATCCCAAAACCAAGATGAGGAATTTACATGTGCTTTTTTCTTCTTTTCTCTTCTCTGGATGAAGGATGGAGGACCTGGCCACTCAGGCAGGGCAAGGCAGGCCAGGAGCCTTAGTGGATTCTGCCTAAGCTAGTAGCCATGCCTCTATAGGGTGGTTAGTTGGCTGAGAGGGTCATTACAGCTCAGATGACCCAAAGGCAGGTGTGCACAGGTAGGACTTGGTTAGCCAGGCAGCTCGCGTACTTCTTTGCTAACAGCAGTAAGACATTGGTTGTTTCCTCTCAGCTCTCTTCCTCTCTCCTGTACCCTCCCGTCCATGCAGGTAATAATCCTTCCCAGATGACAGTAAGTCTGACTGGATTTGAAATTCTGCCCAGGAAAGATGCAGAGGTGACCCAATTCTCAGAGCTACTTCAGGCTTTGCTGTGGAGTGTGCAGCTCTCAGGGGTGTGGCCGCATCACAGACATGTACAGAGCTTAGCAAAGGATCCACACACCCTTTGCGAGTCCTTAGTCTGGACCTGGGCTTGGGTGTGGATCTGGGCCTGTGACAAGACTTTAGCCTGGCCTTGTGGTGTGTTCAAGTGCACCCAACAGGAGGATGAATGTAAATTCCAAGCTTGACCCTCTCAGTCCCTTCCCATGGAACCAGGAAGAGATTGTTCCCCTCATTTCCCAAATAGTTAATTGTGGGAGGGTCTTTAAGACTAATGTGGCTACATCAAAGGAAGAGTCTGCAGGATCTGGAATCCTGCCCCATGTAGTGAAATTCTCCCTTCTGCCTCCCTAGGACAATTCTCTTGGCAGGTTACAAGAAACAGAAAGCCCACCAGCAGGGAGCAAATTCACAGGACATTGGAATGGGCATTCCGGTGTTCCATTCTTGGAACTTAGTTCCAAGAGTTTAACAGAAAGCCCACCAGCAGGGAGCAAATTCACAGGACATTGGAATGGGCATTCCGGTGTTCCATTCTTGGAACTTAGTTCCAAGAGTTTAACACGGGTGCTTTCTTGTCTTTGTCCTTCTGTAAGCCCGAAGCTCCCTGGCAACCCCTTTCTACCTTGCTCCACATCCCACTGACTCTATAATTTCTCAAGTCTTTTCCTTTTACTGCTCCCTCCCTTCATTCCAATCTAGGCATCAGGCCAGGAGTCTCCATCAGACACAGGTTTCCACATAGATTCTGCATGTGGGGAACTTAAATCTTTCAGAGTTAGAGCATATTTTGAAATTAGGCCTCATAATGGTTGAGATAAGAGAGTGCCGTCCTAAAAGAAGGAGCTGCACTTTTCAATTTTACACACCCCTTGAACCCCTGGCCTTCATCTCTACCCCTTGGCTTCTGATACTCCTGAAGCTCAGGGTGGTGAAGCTCTGGGCTCCTGCTGGTGCTGCAGTCCCACCGTAGGGGAAAAACTCTGAATGCTATTCCCATTTTCCTCCCTTTCTCTGAGGTCTGTAACTACCCAAATGTCACCGGTCCTACATGGAAGATGTGTCCAATGAAGACTGCTGAATACATGGAGAAACTGCAAGAGTGCACCTTTCATTGAATCCTTTTTTGGGCAGCCATCAGGCTGGGGAAGAAGTCTAGGAATTGGCACACTGGAGACAGTGAAAAGGGGAGTGGTTTTGACATATGATGTGATACTAGATATATGCTTTTTCTGTAAAACTACCTGTACCGTGTGGGTACTGATTTGGTGGTGTGCCAGGGTGATCTGAAAGGCCTTCTGCTCTTGGCAAGAGGCTTCAGGTCGATGAGGATGTCTCTGGACTTGCAAGTTCCTTGTAGAAAAGAACCCTGAGTACATTTTTGTGTCCTGGTAGGGCAGGACCAGTGTGATGAAAGAGTGCCCCCTGGTGAGCCACATTCTCAGCTGCTGGGTTGCTCAGCCTGGGGCTCCTGAGGTTGGCTCCCTATGGAGTTAGGGGGGGTGGGAGGTGGTATGTTCCCAGGGCACAGGTATCTCCCAGACTCTTCCAAAAACGGACTAATGTTTCCAATTGTTTTCTGAGTTTTTCTCCCACTTTATCGCTCCTGGGATTTCACATGATCTTTAAAGAGACTCTATCTTTAACATAAACAATCTTATATCATTGACATTGGGAAATACCTTGTGCCTATTCACCCATGCATCCTTCCACGCACCTCTTCTATCTTGTATATCATGCATTCAATCAACAAACATATCCTGGGCACCATCTCTGAGTTGGCCTGATGAGTCAGAGAGGGTCTCTGTCCTTCGGGAGGTCTCATGGAGTGCAGGGGAGAAAAAGGTTAGTACCTAGAGTGGGGAGGAAAGGAGTATGGACACAGGATGAGAGTTAAGAGTTAAGAGGAGCTTCTCAAGCTGAGTGTTGAGGGCCAAGACACTGGAAGCCCAGATCCCTTGAGCAGGAATGTTGTGTCCTTCATGGGTGGCTAATGACCCCCAATGACCCACATGTCCCTCTCTAGGGGTAATCCTGGGGCAAGAGAAGGCAAAAGGTAACAAGGAAACTTCTGGGGTTGCTGCATATGTTCTCTATCTTGATTATGGTATACATAGGCCAAAACTCATGAAATTGCACACATAAGTGCAGATACACTTACACAAGTGTCATTTATATATTGTAAGTCAAGTGTGCATCCATAAAAAAAGACAAAATCTAAAAAGTCAAATATACTAGAGTGTAAGGAACTTCCCTGTTCCACTCTTCTTCCTACCAAGTTTCACCCACAAGAGATAATCACTTTAAAGTCTTTTGGGGTGTTCTGGTATTTATACCTAAAGTTCTAAAACATATTCTTTTCTTCTGTTCCATAGTGTTTCAGTTTTAGGTGTTATCAACCTACTTTTGACTATGAAAGGTTAGGATTTCACTCTCTTACACACCACACACACAGACAACTTATATACACATTGCTCATCTTCCATCCTATTGATATGGATACATGACATTTTGTTGGGGTTAAATTAAATGACTATTCAGTTTATATGTTATTGAGCTTATCAATAAATGAAATCACCCACTGTGCCATGATTACTTTTCTTACACAACTTTTGTTTATGCTGGAGTTAAATATTTGCCTCTTTTTTTTTTTCCAGGTCCTTTAGGTCTTGGTGGTTTCCCTCCCTGAAAGTTTGGAACAGATTACTCTAGTCTCAGTAAACCATTTTCGTCTTGAGCTCTCCCTTCATCTTCATATCATCTTAGACCTTCCCCTTAGTTCCCTTTTGTTTGGCTCCCTATTTCCCCATTTTTTGTCTTTGTCTTCTAGTAGCTTCTAAAGAATGAATCTGTGGGAGGCAAAAAAACAAAAAAACCCTCTCATTTCTCAAAGTGTCTGTAATTCTGCCCTCATACACAACTGAGCATTGACTGGGTATGCCATTCTAGGTTACAAATAATTTTCCTTCTGTATTTCAAAAATGTTGCTTCATTGTCTTCTTGCCTCCAGCATAGCCATTAAGAAAAATATGATTCTAACTGGTTTTTCCTGGATATAGCTATTTTCTCTTTCTCTGGAAGCTTTTAGGATTTCCTTTGTATGTCTGATGTCCTTAAATTTTCCAGGGATATGCCTTGATGTTTTTTTCAAATTTAGAGACATTTGACATATAACATTATATTAATTTCAAGCACCCAACATCATAATTCAACATCTGCATATAATTGTGAAGTGATCACAACTAGTTAAACATTCATTACGACAAATAGTTCTGATTTTTTTTTTCTTGTGAAACTTTTAAGATCTACTTTGAAATATACAGCAGATTATTCTTAGTCTTGATACATTTTTGTCCTGATGGTTCTGGGTCCTTGGTAGATCCTTCATGAGCTCTGGGAAATTTTCTCATTTGATTCTATTCTTTTCTCCAATTTAGCTGCTTTCTCTTTTGGAGTTATTATCTAGTTATTTTGGATGTTAGAATTCCCAAAATGATTCTTTAATATTTAAGCCTTTATTTCTATTATATTTATTTTTCTGGGAAATATCTGCCCCTTCTTATTTCAACCCTTCTAAATTCTTGCTATCAATTTTAGGTATCAAGAACTGTTTTTTATCCAGTATTCCCTTTTATAACATCATCTTCTTGTGTCATGAGTTAATTATCTTCTCTTATTCCCTCTGGGGTAAGTAATTATAATGAAAATTGTTTTCTTATTCCAATCTCCACATTATCTCTGTTTCCTTGGAGTTCATTTTTTCCTGTTTGTTTGTTTTGGTATCTGTTTTCCGTAGTTAAGACTTCCCTCAAATGACTTTGATTCTTGGCTATCTGGTCCTCGTAAGAGGGAGGTGTTTAACAGCTGATGGAAGGAAGCTCTGTGTGGGTGCAGAGCTGGTCTCTTGGCAGGTCTTACAGAAAGAGGATGGGATAGGATTCAAGCCCTCATGTTGGGGACCCCTAAATAGCAGAATGTGTTCCTCTTGAGCCCATCAGTTTCCCAGTAAAGTCTCCTTTGACTCTTCTGTCCAGTGACTGAAACCCTGGCTGCCAGGGTTTTGAGAACAGGAGGGAAAGCAGAGTGGTGTTGGGGGAGTTGAGCTAAGTTAGACACCCCCATTCTACACCCCCACCTGCAGCCATTGCAGATCATAACTCATCTGGCAAGGGGGCTGTGGGGAGGAAAGTGGTGTGGAGATGGGAATCTTCTTTTACTAGCGGCATGAGGGAGGGGGTCTCAGAGCCTGCCCCTCTTCATCAAGGTTTCAGCCAAGCTGCTGGCTTCCCACTGCTCCTGCTTCTGTCTTGGAGGTGTCTGGTAGCTACGTTTGTTAAGCCTGTCTGGCACTCTGCTGAGCTGGCTTCTCTCTGCCAATATTCACCAGTGAGGAGAAAGCTAAAATCACATCTGTTTGCCATTTTTCAGAATTTTGTTGCCATCACTCTCTTGCTCTCTCCTCTTCTGCTGTTTCATTTTGTTTTGTTTTTTTCTTTTCTGCTGAGCAGTTAAGCTTTTTATGCTCATCTCTTTTCCTTCTGGTAGGTGGGCTTGGGTCAGAACCAGGGAAATGGTGCTGTTCTCCTCTCCTTTAGATTCGGTCTCTTCTTGGTGTTTCTCACTGAAGTGGCTCATTCCGGGCCTTGTCAGGACTTGGGGCAGGAGGCTGGCAGGCTCAGGTTGTTGGACTGGTTCTTCGACTTCAGGTCTTGCTTTCTCTACTGTGGGCTGGGTTCCCATACATCTGCCCAGAATGAGCCTCAGGTGGGTATGCTTCTGTGAAGGCAATGCTCTGGTGCTCCAGCAGCTAAATCTTGGTGAGGGACAGAGCCTATGGTGTTGGAAGCACATGATACTCCCTTTGAGTCACCAAACCTGGGTGTCTTGGAGTAGACAAGGGAGGGGCAACACTACCTCTCCTAGGCTCACCTTTTGCTCCTGCCTCACTCTAAAGTCTTGTGGCGTTAGTAACAGAGGCCTGGAAATCCACTTGGGGGACCTCCTACAATATCTGACCTATTTTGCACAAGGTCTCCAGTCTCACTGGCCTCTGGGATGCTGCACACAGCCAGTGTTCAATGTTCCAGGGAGATTCATAAATTATAGCTTCCCTTTAAGATTCACAGTAGCATCAACCTGTGTGAAAAGCCTGAAAATTCCTGTAGGAAAGAAATGCTGTAAATTGTTTAAGGCGCCTCCATAAACGAGGAGGACTGAAGGAAATTAGACAGCTTGGGAAAAGTATCAGGCAGTGGACAAATTGGAATATCATGCTGCAAAGAGAGATCGCTCCCGACTTGGAGACACTGAGTAATACTTGGGCTAGTCCTTAGCTGAACTCTGTTGGAGGCCCTTCGTGTCTTGGCTTCTCAGCTGGCTTTTTTAGACCCTTTTGGCAGGTTCTTCCCCAATCCCAGCCCAAGCCCAAAGTGCAGGTGCTGAAGGAGACATGGACTCTGTTACTGGGACAGATTCCATGGAGATGCACCGGGTGGTGTTTTCTCTGAGGTCAAAGGGAATATAGGTACATAGGCTGAAAAGAAGGGGAGGTGGAGGGAGGGAGACAGAGCAGCAGGGATCAGGGAGTTAGGCAGAGCAGTTATTATTTTTGGACAGAGTCATTTTTAGTAAGATATAATTTAATATAAAAGTGTATAATAATATATAGACTAAGGACAATATTTAGCCATTTTAGTGTACAATTTGGTGAATTTGGGTAATTGTATACAGTTGTGTAGCCATAATAACAATAAAGATGCAGATAATTTCCGATTCTTTAAAAATTTCCTTGTGCTGCTTTACAGGGAATTTCCTCTTTTTACCCCCACCCCCACCCAGCCCAAGAAAAATATGGACCTGCTTTCTGTCACTGCAGTTTTGTTTTTTCTAGAATTTTATATAAATAGGATAGGTACTCATATAATATGTAGTCTCTTGTATGTAGTTTCTTTTTTTTTTTAACTTAGCTTTATTCTATTTAGATTCACTCAAGTTGTTCCTCTTCACTGCTACATAGTCTCCCAGAGTATGAATTAGCAGAGTTTGTCCTCTCACTAGTTGATGGATATTTGTATTGTTTTCAGTTTGGGCTTATTATAAATAAAGTAGTATCGACTGTTATGTGCAAATGATTAACATGAACATACATTTTTATTTCTCTTAGGTGAATATCTAGGAGTGAAATTTCTAGTTATGTGAAAAGTGCATCTTAATTTTACAAGATACCACCCTACTATTTTCCAAAGTGTTGTACCTTTTGATAGCCCCACCGTTAATGTACGACAGCTGTAGCAGCTCCACATCTGCTAGCACTGAATATTGTTAGTCTTCTTAATTTTACTAGTGGGTGTGTAATGGTATTTCATTATAGCTTTAGCTCTCTGATAACCAGTGATGAAAATCTTTTCAGATGCTCCTTGGCCACTCATACATTTATCTCCTTCTATAAAGTGGCTGTACAAATCTTTTGCCTATTTAAAGAATTGTATTGTTTTCTTTTTATTGACTTCTGAGAAGTCATTACATATTCTTTTCATTTTTGAGATACATGATTTGCAAATATTTTCTTCCAGCCTTGACTTTTTTTTTCTTTTTGATGCTGGTGATGTATCACACACTCTATGGGTGACCTTAACTTAATGTCTCCAAGTCTTGGCTTCCTTATGGGTAAAATAAGAATTTATAAAAATGGTATTTAAAAATTATGAGATGATTTTAAGAATTAAATCATATAGGGATAAGAAGGGCCTGACCACCTGGGAAAATGTTTCCAGGGGAAGCTCACTCCTCTGAGCAGGAAAATGAGGGGCAGAACCGTGTAAAGTTATCTATGGCTACCAGTGGTGAGCTTGACAGGTAGTCTGGTGCCAGGCTACATTACTGATGTGGCCTAGGAGAGGCTGGGTGGGCTCCATCTGGTATTTGTTGGAATATTCTAGGCCTGTGGCTTTCAAATATTTTTTTCACACCCTACACTTTTGAAATTTTTTTGCTCTTTAGCATGTTTTTAACACTTAATTTATATCAACAGTTTAAAGTCTTCCAAATGATGTAATTTTCAGTGAAATTACATTTTAAATAAGATTTCTCATTTGTTCTTTTAAATGTATCATGTGGGACCTACCTCTCTATCATCACAACTTAATTCTCACCAATATGTTTTAGCAAAAATACATGAAGGAGTCCTTTGTTTTTAAGAATCAGAAATTCTATTTAGTTCATTTTTCCTTTAAAATATTTTTCTATTCTCTCATAGAACTTATTATTCTTATAATATATTTTTAGGCTAGAAAATTTTTGCTGATCACTCACATACTTTTCTTCAATTAAAACATGAATTAGGGCTTCCCTGGTGGTGCAAGGGTTAAGTCTCAATGCTATGAAGCTCTCTGCAGCCACTGTGGCATGAGTTCTATCCCTGCCTAAGGAGCTGACCCACATGGCACAACAGACCTCTCCTGTTTGGCCAGCTGCTCCCCTCAGCAGTGTATTTCATTCAATCTTCCTGTTCTGCTCTCCACTCTGTCTCTGGTGAATCCTTTTACCCCACATTCCCCACTCTCCCCACCCCGCACTGCTGGCCTACACCCCAATTCTTGTAATCATGAATAAATAAAATAAATCTTTAAAAAAATAAAATGTGAATTAAAAATTTTTAAGTGTTTAAAATTGTGATTATAAGGCTAGAAATTAGAAACCCCAGGAATTAAAAAATTTTATTCTAAACTAATGTTACAATTATTAATAATAACATTTGATCAAAACACATTATATATCTTGAAAATAATCATTAAAGAACAGTAAAATTTCATTAAAAATTTATTTCTCAATTATATGGATGGGGCGTGTGTTAGGTGTTCCCTTGTTTGGGGGTCCTGACACCTGAGGGCAATACCTTTGCTGAGGAGAGGGTGAGGATGAAGGGGAGGAAAGGAAAAAGTCCAGTGGATACCTCTGTCACGGGAGTCCCAGGTACATCAGTTTTAAGAGATTTTACAGGTAAGTTGATTTTGGGAAGTTGGCTCTGTTAAAATAATCTTTGCTCTCAGTTTTTGTCAAGTCCAGGGGTACAGATAGGTTGGGGACATGCCAGTGTAGGTGACACAGAGACCTTATTCAGTCTGCATCTCTGTGCCTTTCAAAGTTCGTAGGTCCCTTACCCATCTGATGCATAGTGTATGGGTTTAAGAGGGCACGTGTGTCCTGTAAGGGGTATATGTGAGGCTGTAATAGTCCAGCAATGTGCAAGTAGAATAAATAAAAATTTGTAATAAAACACTCAATTTTTTTTATTTATATATTTTTGACATCGATTGTGGTCCCTGTGGCTTTCCCACCACCATTTTACCAGTGCACCATCACCTCAGTCCCTTGTGTTCTTTCTGTCCTCATCCCATTCTCTCTCACCTCCCCACAAAGTGTCCCCAATTTGTCCCTATCTTTCTGTTTTTGTTGTGTTTTGTTTTGTTTTTGTTTTTTATTATTATTACTGTTACTATTCTTTTCCTTGGTCACTTATTTGCTTCCCTTATATTCCTCCTAGGGGTGAGACCATCCGGTATTTTTCTTTTGCCTTCTGACTTACTTCGCTGAGCATAATCCCTTCTAGCTCCACCATGTTTCTATGAATGACTCGAGTTAATCTTTTATGATTGCTGAATAGTATTCCATCGTGTATATGTACCACAGCTTCCTGATCCACTCATCTGTTTTTGGGCATTTAGGTTGTTTCCAGGTCTTACCTATTGTAAAGAGTGCTGCTATAAACATAGGGGTGCAGGTATTCTTTTGAATCAGTGTTTTTGTGTCTTTTGGGTATATTGCTAGGAGTGGGATTGCTGGATCATATGGAAGTTCTATTCTTAGTAGACTGAGGAACCGCCATACTGCTTTCCATAATGGTTGGACCAGCTTACATTCCCACCAGTAGTGTAAGAGAGTTCCTTTTTCTCCAAATCCTCGCCAGCATTTGTTGTTGCTACTTTTTTTGATATGTGCCATTCTCACTGGTGTGAGGTGGTATCATAGTGGTTTTGATTTGCATTTCTCTGATGACAAGAGAAGTTGAACATTTTTCATATGCTTGTTGGCCATTTGCATTTCCTCTTTGAAGAAATGTCTTTTTAGCTTTTTTTTTTGTCCATTTTTTGACTGGGTTGTTCTCTTTGTTTTTGTTTAGTCTGGTTAGCTCTCTGTGGATCTTTGTGAAAAGTCCCTTGTCAGGAGTGTTGTGTGCAAAGATTTTCTCCTAGTCGGTGGGGTGTCACTTTGTTTTGGTTAGTCTATCTTTTGCTACAGAAGCTTTTGAGTTTGATGTAGTCCCAGCTGTTTATCTTTTCTTTCACTATCTTTGCTTTGGGTGCTAAAAACACTCAATATTTTTAATCATCCTCCTCTCCTCAGCAAAGCAAATGGCAACATAATTTTCCCTAGAAACATTCCTGCTATTTACACAGAAAAGATCTTAATCCATTTAACTTTAAAATTCACATAAGAAGCAAACTATTTTCTTTCTTTCTTTTTTATTAAGTATATTTGACAACATTTTTAGTCCCCAGGGAATTCCCACCACCATTTCACCCGTGCATGGTCACCTCAATTTCACCTGTATGCAGCACCATCACCTAAGTTTCTTGTGCTCCTTCTACCTTCATCCCAGTCCCTCCTCTCTAAGAAGATTCCTTTGGCTTGTCTTTCTCCTTTTGTTCTTGTTGTGTTATTTTTGTTTGTCTGTTTGTTTCTTATTGTAATTGCTCTTTTCCTTGAGTCCCCCTTTTTTCTCTACATTCCTCTTAAAAGTGAAACCATTCAATATTTTTCCCTTGCCTTCTGACTTATTTCACTGAGCATAATTTCTTCTAACTCCATCCATGTTTCTGTAAATGACTCTAGTTTATCTTTTTTGATTGCTGAATAGTATTCCATTGTGTATATGTACCACATCTTCTTGATTCAGTCCTCTACTTTTGGGCATTTAGTGCTGCAATAAATATAGGGGTACAGGTATTCTTTTGGATTGGTGTTTTTGTGTCTTTGGGGTAGATCCTTAGGAGTGGGATTGCTGGGTAGTATGGTAGCTCTATTTTCAGGAGACTGAGGAACCTCCATACAGCTTTCCACAGTGGTTGGATTAATTTGCATTCCCACCAGGAGTGTAGTAGAGTTCCTTTTTCTCCACATCCCCACCAACATTTGTTGGTGGTGGTTTTTTTGATATGTGCCATTCTTATTGGTGTAAGATGTTATCTCATTGTGGTTTTAATTTGCATTTCCCTGATTATGAAGGATGTTGAGCATTTTTTCATGTGTCTGTTGGCCATTTGCATGTCCTCTTTGGAGAAATGTCTTTTAATTTCTTCTGCCCATTTTTCAATTGGGCTGTTTACTTTGTTTTTCTTGAGCCTTGTGAGTTCTTTGTATATCTTTATGATCAGTCTCTTGTCCGTTGTGTGGAGAGCAAAAATTTCTTCCCACTCAGTGGGGTGTCTCTTTGTTTTGGCTAAAGTTTCTTTTGCTGTACAGAAGCTTTTTAATTTGATGTAGTTCCAGGTGTTTATCTTCTCTTTCAATGTTATTGCTTTGGGGGATGCATCATTAAAGGTGCTACTGAGATGTATGTCTTGTAGCGTTTTACCTATGTTTTCCTCTATATATTTTATGGTTTCGGGTCTTACGTTCAGTTCTTTTATCCATTTTGAATTGATTTTTGTACATATTGTGAGGTAGCAGTCAAGTTTCATCTTTTTGCATGTGGTAGACCAGTTTTGCCAGCACCAGTTATTAAATAAGCTGTCTTTGTTCCATTGCATATTCTTTGCTCCTTTGTCAAAGATCAAATGTCCATAGTTGTGTGGTTTTACTTCTGTGCTTTCTATACAGTTCCATTGGTCTGTGTGTCTGTCTTTGTTCCAGTACCATGCTGTTTTAATTACTATTGCTTTGTAGTAGAGTTTGAAGTC